>BGPR01000037.1:1036454-1160710 GCA_013235015.1 Araneus ventricosus | reverse complement strand
TGTGTTTGTAGTACGACAGTTGTATCATCTAGAGCACAGATAAAATATACCGCTGGTAAAGCATCTGCACCCTGCGTAAAGAAAAGATTAACATACAATATGCTGTACATAATGTGCAGTTAAAAAGCTATGCAAGAAATAAAACAAGAAAAGAGATATGCATGCATCAAAAATTTAGGCATTTAAATGCTGTAGCGATGACTTTTCTGTATAATTGTAATTTTAATAGTTCATCCTGCTGCCGAGGTTGTCTCGTGGCATAGTAGACAAGAAAAACACAGATGGTAAAATATTGCCACTGTTTTACTGTCCGGTATAAATTGATTGAATGGAGGAAATAAAAGGCCTACTCTTCCACAGAGAAATAATCTGCGTTACTTTCCCTTTCCCATACTACAGACTACTAATATACAACTTGACAAAAGCTAATGACGCCCTTATCAATAAGCCGAGGCATGACGTCCGGGATAAAACAGTTTCTATACGTGCCTCGCAATAAAACAGTACTTTTTGTATTTAAATTTTTATTTAAAACACAAAGCTAACTAAGTCGACAATGAAAACACAGAAGGTAAAATATTTCCACCATTTTACTGGCATGTATAAATTTATGAATGAAGGAAATAAAAGGCTTGCTATTCCCCAAGAAACAATTCGCGTTACTTTCTCTCCCTCCCATAGGATACTAATATACGACTTGACAAAAGATATTGACGCCCTTATCAATAAGCCGAGGAATGGCGTCCGGGATAAAACAGTTTTCATACACGCCGCACAATAAAACAGATGTAAAGTGAAGGAGGGAACAGCGATCTATGTTTGGATATGGAGCTCAAAAATGCAATGGGCTGGAAATTTTTCCTCTCGTATCGCTTGCATATTGCGATGCAATGTTTTCGGAGTTTTCAAAAAGCGGGGTGACATCTTTTTCTACTCTAAAACCGCTGCCATTTTCGAGTTCCATAAATCTGAACGCATGATTTCTTCAGCTTCGCGTAGTCTAGGGCTATATCATAAAATGATTCGAATTTTTCTTCTTTTTTTTTGGTCCCTTTTTGCGGATATTGTTGATAGCTTATATCTCTGGACTGGAATGTTTCGTAGCCTCTCCAGCTCAAGGATATGTGGTTATTTTTTGGAGAAAGTAAAATTTGGGAACGTGATATTGCTTTTGTGTGATTGAAATAATGGAATGGAAACAATTTGAAAAGGAAAATAATAAATTTCGAAGGATAAATCTGAATGAGAAAGGTATATGCAAAAAAAGGACGGTGTTTTCTGAAAAAAATGTAGATTTTCTTTTTATTTTTATTTTAGATTAATATTTTTGCGTTTACACGCTTTTATTTAAATTGGCTTTTTCCATATTTGTAAAGACAGAATTTAATAATCGATTTTTCACTCATGAATGTACTGGAGTTCTGAAATTTTCAACATCTGTTTTCCTCAGGACAATACAATATTTTAATATTTCGGAGTCGAGTGATCGATTCATTTTCATTAAATTTCGACTCCATATGAGTGGTGTCATCTTGTAGAGAATTTGAGAAAAAAATAATTAAATGATTGCGCAATATTTAAACAATGAATTATCAAATATATTAAAGACTAAAAAATGAAAAAAAAATTATTTCTTTAAAAAAATTCGCCTTTATTAGTGTGTTAACGCGTTAACTCCCAGCGTCCTATTTATAGGACAGTTACTAATCACTTTCGTGACTAAATCGAATGCATTCCATTCTTTCTTTTTGTGCTTTGTTTATGAAGTCAACAGATATTACAAAACTCCTAAACAGTCTTCCACAGGCCTATACCACCAATTAACCAGATTTTGAAGCCAAAATGCTGTCATTTTGATATTTTTGGATTTTTCCTTTGATTTATGTTTGAAGTATAATGCAAGTAATTAGAAAGTGATTTTTATTTTTTGATATTTTACTGGATTTTAAAAATCTTGAATATTTATGTAAAAATAGCTTTTAAGAAAGATTTTCTACCGATTTCTTCGCATTTTTTTGTAAAAAAAGAGTTCTCCGATTATAATTTTACATCACAGTTAGCTTAATCTTGGTGTTTTAAACATAATTTAATAGAAATCTGTGCTTTAAATTAATTCAACATATAATTATGTTTCGGTCTAGTTATGATAGATAATCTAACATAATTAGGTCCAACATCTGCAGATCGAAACATAACCATAAAAGCGCGAGGCGCTGATAACAATGCTGCACGGAAATCCAACACAATGAATGTCATAAGAAGGAAAATTCTTAAACGTTCCTTATGAATTAAATATTTGTTACGAATGGGATTAAAATTCCCAATTTACTTGGAATATTTCTTTCAGCGGCCTAGTAGTAAGGTCTCGGTTTCGAGCCGGAGATTTCCAGGTTCCAAACCCGATTCTACTGGATACCCTTCGTCTATTTGGCCTGTTGCACTTTAAATCATAAGCAGGGGGCTAAACGTCTCCCTGCTGGTGTGGTGCAACACAAACCACTCCGACTGGGTTTAAGGCATTAAAGAGCCGGAGGGGAAGAGAACCACCAGCAGCAGCAAGAGGATGCAAGCCCCACTCGCATTTATTAAAAAGTATTCTTCATATTTACACACTACACCCCGCAACATGGGTGGAAATTCAATTCATATGAGCATATACAGGTTTCTTATTACAAGGACTCACCAGCCCAAGGTTACAATACCAATAACAGCATATGAAGTGAAAATTATATACTTATAAAAATTAAAATTCGCCGGGGAGAAACAAACACCACAATACATTCTTAATTATAATTATTATTGACATTCTACCTACAATATGTGAGATGCAGCGCAAATATAAATAAAAAATGCCAACCCAAACCACACTCAAAACACACACAGAAAAATTATAGAGGGGGGTGCCAGCTCAGGTGTCTTCCTCGTCATCTGACCGCGTTTCAAAATTACGAGGTGCGTCCCAAAATAGCCCTCGTGTTGCTTTACAACGGGACGTTAATACAACTAAACTTTAGCGCCTTACGCTCTTAGGACTTAGTTTCGACGTCCATCCTTTTCTTAAAATATTAACTTTTGAATTTTATTTTTCTGAGAAAAGCGTTTTTTGTAAAAAGCAATTTTCTGTTTTTATTATTTACGGATGGTTACGATAGGATATTCCTGTTTGTACCCCAATATTTATTTCTTTATTTCGCTTAGTATAATTAAATTTTTGTTGTTTTCACATGATCAAATACAGATTATATATATATATATATATCAACCAGAATTTCCACTTATCTCTTATAAATAAATAAGTTTCTATGCGAAGTAATTTACCATTATTTTATAGAGTCTACCAAAAAAGGGAAATTTTTCTATAGTAACATTGCTGCGAAATTTAAAATCGTAAAATCCACAGAATTGAACGTTATATGCGTTAAACCTGAAGTGTAAATTCATTTTTGTCTTAGTATCTATAATCTTTAATCCCGTCTACAACCCGCAAGTGCTGAATTTGATAGAAATTAAAAATAACCCTTTTTTTTTAGAGGAAAATAAATCATTGACTAGAATGTCAATAACTGAAAAATCCAATACTCGATAAAAGTAGTTAATGCATAATAAGAGCTAAGTCATAATACGGATATAAAAGTCATAATAATTCAAAATGATTTCAAAAGACGGGCCGCAAATATCAAAATGCTGATAAAAAATATTTTAAAATTTAACAAGAATTAATGAAAAATTATATAAAAATCAATATTTTAACAGCATTTTCTTACAAAATGTCCTGGAATATTTAGCAAAATAAGTCAAGAAATGCTCCATAGATTTTGTTATTAAAAAAGCTTTTATTTGGTATGAAACTAAGAAAATTTCGTAGTTAAAGCAATAATTGGATATAGTTCAATCGTTGAACGCACTATAAGGGAAATACGTCAAATTGTATGCTTAATACAACTGATTGCGGCTTGAATCAATGCCAGTTTGAATACGGTTTATTCTCGTATGTATATAGACCATATCTGGCTTTAATAGATTGAATTGTAGCCGTATAGGACTCTGATCTCATTGTAAATCACTTTGAATAGCTGTATCGGATCATACAAGGGATTTTCAATTAGTGTGATAATAAGCCTTTTTGCAGTTTCGTATCATGGAAGTCTCTGTGATTGACAGAATATGATAATTGACATTTAAAATAAACAATTAAACATACGTAATTGTACATACAAATTCGTCATAATCTGTCAGTAAAAAATATCGAATCAGCCGTACGTTTTCAGGCATTTGCGCGTTGTATTTTCCAACAATTATACTCTTTATGTAATGCAGCCATTTCATGACACGCCAGTCACGTGTTAAATGTCGTCGCGCATGGCATTTAATTACAGATGGCCTCATGCTTTGTTATGATGTCACGTTCTTTTTTCAATTATACGAGGACCGTTTTTCTTCAACCTCCGATGGACCATAAAAAAAAGACAAAAGTAAAGATCAAAATGAATTTATTACCAAAAGTTATGTGCAAACATGGTTACTTTTCGACATAACCGAAGTGAAGATTCAGGCATTTATCATATCGGTGGACCAGGTATCCGATCCCTTCTTCGAACCAGTGGGAGTGGCCTTCCCTAAACTTTCTCGTATACTGCTCAAAAATTTGTCATTTCCCCTCCCCTCGCGTGGATAAAAAAAATCGAACCTACTGTAATCCAGAATGCAACGAATATCAGAAGGTTTTTCATTGCAGATTATAGTGATTGTAAAATATTTAAGTGAAGAATCATATTAAAAGACATGCCTATGTATTAAAACTTAGCAATATTTATTTTCCATCACACTCCAGCAAGATCCGCTATTATACGAGCGAGCGAAAACAAAACAGGAGATAAAACATATCTATCACAAACTCCGTCTCAAGGACAAAGTGACGTAATCCTACCGCTTGGTAACAGAGATTGCTAAGTACGCATGCGCATCGAGATCAGTTTTGAAACGAATGCTTAACAAGTATGCGATTATACAGACCGACAGACAGTCAACCCGTTGACGGATTTGGCCCAAAATTTTATACGGACCTACATTCATGACGATAAAACTGTGTACCAAATTTTATCCATCTAGCTATTCAATTTTTTGAGGTATAGTGTTCGCATGACTTCGGACATACAGACAGACAGACTTCCCGTTGGCGGATTTTGTCCAAAATTTGATAAAAACCTACAAATATGTGTAAAGACCACATACCAAATTTCATCCCCGTAGCTCTAATAGTTTTCGAGTTATCGTGTTCACAGACAGACACACACACCCAGACAGACAGACATAATTCCAAAATTGTGTTTTTCGGACTCAGGGAGGTCTAAAACGTGAAGATTCGTCAAAATCTCGAGTTCGAATTTTTTGATGATTACAATACTTTCTGTTTGTATACTTCGTATACGAGAAAGTAAAAATGTTGCCGCCAGTGATGTGAGATGGGCCTTAATGTTGCTTTGAAGTTCCTCATTATTCTGGAAGCTTCTGCGTTCTAGTAAGTTCTTCAATTCAGGGAAGATATGAAAATCACTCGTCGCTAAGTCGGGAGTTCTCTTCTTCTTCGCGGTTGTCGCAAAGTCTGACAATAAACAGCTGCATTGATCGTTTTCCACAAACCAACCTTCTGCTTGAAGAAATTGAATAACGCTACGCAACTCGCACTTGGCGAGATCATCAGTTCTACCAGCCATGTTTATGTGCCAACAGCTCAGCTAAAACTGCCCAGCTGGCGTCGGCAGTAGCAGAGCTTATGGTTAGAGACATGCGCAGTCGCTCACTGCTCATCCCCACCTCCTACCACTTGTCTGCCTGTTAAGCGGCTCGATAGGAGGTTGCCAGAAAACGGCCCTCGTAAAAACCACAATAGATTCTGACACGAAAAAAGGTGATGTCATTAACTTGTTTGTATAAAGTCTTTGCTGTCTCAAATTATTGAATTATATCCTATATTATTCAATAATTTAATAAATTAATATAATCCTCAAATTATTGATGGATTTAAATGAGTTATAGTCTCGTTAATTATATTTTTTTAAACCCTGGTTTTACAGTTTCCTTACATAATATACTAAAACTTCTGATTTCTGATATGTCTAAAAATTTTACTAAATTTTCAGAAAAAAATTTTAATAAAATATTCTACTACTAGTTGAGCAATCTGCTTATTTTCTTCTAAGAACTGAAACAATTTATTACTATTAAGGTTTATATAAAATATTATACTAAAAAATATTATTCTTTTTCAGGGCAAAATTGATTGAAAATTGAGAGAAGTTCGCAATTTATTTACAAATTAAAGCAAGCAAAGCTACTCTTGCAGGGTTGACCAAGTAAGTATGAATGATTAATATGCTTGTAATTATACTCCTAGAAAGAGCTATCTTTAATGTGCATTGGAAAACTTGTTGTCTCATGCAAGGCCATAATCGCTTAATTTTTATCCATCTTTAATAGGATCGTTGAAGAACGACGAATTTCATCAATTAACAAGTATAACTTAGGAACTGACCGAATTCTAGCAGAACGAATACATACACAGTTTCTACCCTTTAAAAAAAAAAGAAACTTCTATTTGTTTTATAATCTGCTTTCCTTCATTTGTTTGTTTATGAGGTCATGAAGGTAGGAGAAAAAATGCAATTCCTTAAAAATATTGAAACAAACACAATGAAATAGGTTGCGCTTCGCCACTTATAACCTAACATGACAAAATTGGATTCGTGCTATTTTCATAAATGATTCTTATCTTTAAACAGGCAAGAAATGTAACGCAGGTTCCAATTACTTCATCTGTCCAATCAAGTGCTGGGAAACAAGGTGCAGTGCGTCGTTGGAATTTCCTCGGCGTCAACAATCAAATTCAATGGATTTATTTCACTTGTTTGAATTCATAAATTTGGTAGCGTTACTTCCCGAGCCCTTAATACGAGCCCTTGAATGAACTGTGCACCAACATTCTGAAAAAGAAGGAAATTCTTTGATCGAAATAGGCAGGTGTGGGTATGCAAGCCTCATTTTGGTGTTTTGTAAAATAAATAACCGTGTTAGTTGCCTTTCGGTTTGTAAAGGCAATAAATGTGCAAAATCACCACAGTAGTGAGATATGAGGTTTCGAAAACCAGATTGGACCATCCACAATTCTCGTTAAATTGGGCGAGGCATCATACTTTTACAACATTAAAAGTGAACAATTTAATAAATAATGCTACCTATTACAAAGCAGCAAAAATTCTTTTTAGCCACTCTAGTTTTTAAATAAAAGTGAAACGAAAAATGTCAGCTGGACCATTCTGGTTCTCAGCGTCTCAATTGTAGCAGCTAATGAAAAACCCTTTTTTCCTCATTCCTTTTTATCTACTTTTGCAATCTCAAAATGCTTTCGTTACACTATTTTTGTCTCGAATAAATACAATGCTGCATCCATTTTTGCAGACTCGTTACTTAATGCATTTCTTGATCATTCAATTAAAAAGCATCAATTTTTTTATCTAATAAGTTTTTTTATTAATACTTAAGTTTAAAATGAATTCTTGCTGTTATATACAAAATCTTAATTCCGTGTCGCATATTGCTCCAACTAAATTTTCAAATATATATATTTTTTGCATTGCTTAGCACAAAACTGCTCTATCCCATCACTAATATCTCTCTGATACATCTAATCATCATCGAAAAAAAGATAAATTTTATCCCTTTTTCAATCACAGAGAAAATTTTGCTTTGGCAGAAAACCCTAATACCTAAATATATTCTTTTTAAATTCCATCCAAACTAATCACACTTTTTTTCCGTCCCTTTCTTCGTCGAGCTAAAAAAAGGAGAAAAAAACCACAAAATTCTGTCTGAATTTAATTTTCGGTGCAAACCCACATTCACATTATTATCTGCGTCATCCATTTTTCTTTTCTTTCCCCGTTTTTAGGATAAATGTGCTTTAGGATCGAAAAAAAGAACTTTTTGCACGAAACGGCAAACCAATGATAACGACAGAAAAAAAACCGAGCTGATAATTCTAACGAAACAGGTTACAGGAATTTTAAATGAATGTAATTAGATACGATCCCTTGGTACAGTAGAAGATGAAGTAATCGTATTCCGTCTTTGAAGTAAAGAAGGAATTTCTTTCCAGAAAAGACAAATCGCGTTTCTTCTTTAAGTTTTTCGTCTTTGCCTTGCGAGAGAGAAGAAAAATAAATATATTTTCGCTTTGGCTTTGAAAGACTGAAAAAATCAGGTAAAGCTACTGTGCTGGAAATCGAAAACGACAGAACATAAAAAAATAGGAATCTGAATATTTAATGTTAAGACACGTGGCGACTAATTCAAATTGGTGTGAATGCATTGATTGCACTCTTTATTATCACTCTTATATTTATATTCACAAGAGTGAATATAAATATAAGATTAAGGCCTTATAATTAAGGCCTCTTATTATAAGTAATTTCAGAAAAAGTGGCTTGCATAGTTTGACAGGATTATTATGCATCATGCCAGTAAAGTCATTTTAGAGATATTTCGAACCAGAGGGAAATCATATTCTCCATATGATTTACTGGTACACTTACAAAATAAGGTGCCTTTTATGTTTAGTCTCTTAGTGTAGAATGTCAAATATTCATTTTGTACTTCTTCCCTTTAAACGAATGGGTACAAAACTCGATCCAGATCTACAGTACTGATGTAAAAATCACAGAGCAAGTTTTGTTTATCTAGGTCTTTGTGTTTTTGACTTATTAAGCTCACATGCTCTCAGAAAGGCAGATCGACCGACTCTCAATTCTTTGACAGATTTGGTCCAAAATTGTCATAGTTCTAACATTTTGATCAAATAATGAATTGATAGTTCCAATACCAACATTGAAATTCATCTCTCCAGATTCTTGAGAGTTTCGGTTATTGCTTTTAGATACACAGGAATCAGAACGATACACAATCGACCCGTTGATGGATTTGTTCGAAAATCTGATACAGACCTATAATATCCAAGTGACAATATACCCAGTTTCATCCATCGACTCGATATGTTTTTGAATTAATTTGCTTATATTCGCGCGAACGGAACGAAAGACAGACTTGCCTTCACCTGCCCTTCAACCACATTTCAAGAGATTCCCTATTTTTGACGACATACAAAATTCCATTTGTGTAACTTTTTCCATTTTTGTATTATCGTGTGTTCAGATAGACAAGAATAATTCCAAAAATAATTTTACCGGACTCGATGAGGTGGGTGTCTAAAACGTGGAGATTCATCAAAATCCCGAGGTCTAATTTTTTCACGATTACGACTATTTTGTATACAAGAAATTAATAAAGAGAAGAAGAGGATTAGTACAATTGAAAGTTTAATTTGCATTACTGGCGCCTCACCTCACGTTTTCGATACTCAAATCCAGATTCCCTCCAACATTCAAGCGCAACATTACTAAGTTACAAATTTCAGTTAAATCTGTGATAAAAAGATATGGAACAGATTTGCCAATTTTTTTTCTTGCACGATTATTCGAAACAGTTGTTCCGATTACATATGGCTATAAAACCTTCGTAAACAACTATAGGTAGAATAAATCTGATCACAACACAGAAATATCCATGAGGATATTGCTATATTGTGTGTATGCTTCTGTTATTGCACAGCAATATACGTACATACGGTAGTCCATTTCACCACCATGTGAAGTCTTGTCTTGATGCGTACCTTCAGTTCATTCACTGTTGCGCCCAAAGGAGGCGTTAGGGCAGCGTCTATGACACATCCCAAGCAACTGAAGAGCCACGAAGCATTTTCAGAATATTTAGATAACCACAAGTAGAATGTGGTTATCGAGCGTGTAATCAATGGCTGCGAGCATGCTCCAAATGTCTAGCGTGAAGTGGACCAGAGCGTGTATTTTGCCCGATTGACCAAAGGAGGTCACATTAAACATTTATTATGAACCCAACAACACTTTGAGTTCTCTTTTGTACTGGGCTCAAATTTGCTCTTCCTATCGTTGTTTTCAAGAAAGTTCTAGCCATTTGTAAATCGTGAAACTGGTTTCAAAAACCCTGTATTGATTAAATATATTGTTTCGATACTATTTTAGCTAATCCATTTGTCTTGGTATCACCTGTAATCATGTCTTAATTATTCTATATAGTTTAAGTGCTTTTATGGCTGTCATAGAAAAAGCAATTCCTTATATTCAAAAATATTTCGATTTAACAAAACGTGTTGCACATAAATTGGGATAAAGAAGAGACCGCGAAGTTACACAGGGAAAGATTTCCCGAAGATCAATGCTTAATCAGGGTTGATTTAATTGTTAATAACTCTATATATTCAAAGTGTTTAATAAACGTACACCATTTACAGAAAAGTTTTGATAAAGTACGCTACCAAAAATGCATGCTCGATATGTATTTTTTTCTTTGTACTGTAAAGTTACATAAGCAAGCAATACATAGTGAGCAGGAAATTGCCGGGGAGAATACTCCCTAATCTTAGCATGGTAATGTCTTCAGCTTGGCATACATTCTTTCAATTGCCTGATGCGAAAATCGCAAACACAGAAGCGTTATGCCTGGAATGCAACAGGGCAGACCATTGGACCTGGAGATACCGAATTTAGCACGTCATTTCTTGGGTAGTAGGTGCTCACTAAAAACGGTTTTTTAAAAATTTTAACATTTTCTTCAATAATATCGAACCACATTATCGTACAAACACCAATTTATACACCATTTGAAAATTTAAAAAATAGCTTTTCAGTTATTTAAATTTATTTCCGAATAAACTTTTCTTTAATTTGAATAAATTTTTCAGTATTAATTTTAAAAACAATTGATGACAATGTTTCTCAAAGTTTTTCAAATCAATTTCATTGTTTCATCAAATCTTTTACTTGCCTACTTTTGCCAATGTTAAAGTAATGCTACAAAAAAATTCGTTTTATAACATTATCTTCAAAGTATAATTTTCCTTTCCGTCTTTACCAACATGATAATGTTACTTAGCAAATTAATTATAAAACCTTAACTTATTTTGTTCTTTCTATAAATAACGTGGTATAAAAATCGATATGTAGAAAATGCAATGGCGGTTGTAATCAAACCAGAAGAAAAGGCAAGATTGAAGCTGCGAACCAAATCATTTTACGCTGCGATGTTTAGCACTAGAGGTTCGGAATTTAATTACAAATTTGTGACTTCCTTGAAGGAAATAATAATATTTTTTAATATAACAACGATTTCAAAATTTCTTATGAATTTCTGCTCTAGTGGCTTCAGTTTGAAAAGAAAATTCAACATTTCTCCGAAATTATCAGACATTTCCCCTGTCGGCTTTAGCATGCGTAACTGATAGAATCCAATTACTTTTTAAAAAATGGAAAGACAGATAAAAATTCCGCTTCCTCTTTCCATTTCAGAGCAAAGAATTTTACTTAAGACAAACCGTCAAAATAATCTCAGACTAAATCCGAAAAGATTCCGAGGAATTTATTTCGGAATAATCCGCTTTAGAGGGCATACTTTTCTGTTTAATGCCCTTCTGAGCTTTTCTTTTAACACTATCACTTTAAAGATTTTTTTATCGTTCTAATCCATTCGTTAACCGTTAATCACGCTCAAAAGTGAAAAGACTCTCCAACAGACGAGACAAGCTTCTAAGCTTTAAGAAAAAAATATATGGGATTAATTATAAAGCCTTAATTTATTTTGTTACTCTGCATTTATTGAATATTTTTGTTGCTTGAAGGAACTGGTAAACAATATATGTCTCTTGTGGAAAGAATGAAACTTTTTCAGTACCTTCCTTTTCACCAGTAGCGAGTTCTAAGTTGATTCAAACTCGGTACTATTTCGTAAGAATTCGTTTTCCAACTGCCATTGGGCTTAGGCCTGTACTTGCAAATTCTATTTATATTGGAATAATAAATTTTCGTTTATAATATTTTGAAAATAAAAGGACTTCGTTTGCTTTATACGTTGAATTGAGAACGCTTGAATTAAGAAAAAATTGATATATATGTTACAATCAATGTGGTAAATCGGTTGTTTTCTATAATCACCGCAGTAATTTATATATAATAATTGGATTTTTTATGCGGTTATCATATAGAATGATCGCTTATTATATATAATTACCTAGGCGATTATATATAATAACCGATTACTCACATTGACCATAGTATATACATTGTTTGAAATAGTGAAGAAAGTAGTAAGAAGACAATGCTGCAGGATTCTACTATTATTTATTGAGACATCATAAATTTGCTAGCTTATGAACTCCTTATCTCTTGTTAATTTTTGTATTTTTTATCGCCGTCCTATCTTCAGTTAAAATTTTAATTGCTTTTCTAGTTACTGCCTTATCACTTTCTATATTTTGTCTCAAAATAGATCGATATATATGTAGTGCAACTTTTTTAAACATTATAACTGCCGTAAAGTTTTTCCCACGACTAGTCCATCAATTCTGCCATTCACAAAGATAAGATCTAAAACAACTTCTGATCTCCTTGTCTACATCATTGTTATGGAGGAAAGGTTTTTTATTGTATTTCTGAGAGCCTTTTAACGATACTTTAGAGTTTTATAGGTATTTTGTATGCAAGACTATGTTGTTGCTTAATTTTTCTTATAGATTTAGAATTCCCACCTTTATTTTCATTTGTATTATTTGATTCTATTTAAGATAATAAACTTTTTGCTTAAACTACTTCACGTACCACAAAAAAAAAATAAAAACAAACCTGAGAAATGATTAAATATTGAAATCTCCAGCTAAACAATTTATAAATTTAAAATCATGTTCGCATTATTCTTTATTTCATTCTTTTCCTTTACTTAATCACATGTTTGCTTAACACGCTAAAAACACTTCCAAATGTCATTTCTACGAACAGAAAAATAGCCTTATTTCCTCTGGATAAAATATCAACCTTCATAGCTTTGAAAGTAATGACTATCCTTTTTTATATTTAACGAACTCCCCACTCAGATATTTTTTATATCTGCATGCATTTCCTCCGGTTACGGCATGTCTTGCTTCCTCGAGATTCTTAAAAACTCGAAACCTTGAATAATTCATAAAGTGCGAATGCGAAATTTCCACTGCCCCCTTCTGAAACACAACACTGTTGGTTCGAGAAGAGAAAAAAATTAAAGAAAATGACAAAATTTCCTTAAGAATTATGACCTACCCACGTTTCTTCAAATTGGAACGAAAAAGTAATAAAAGTAAAGATACCCGGTTGCTTTTGGAGACTGCGGGATTTATGCGTTTTAACGGAAAGAAGTAAACCAGATATATATAAGCTCCTCTACCGGAGTATGAAAAAAAATTATTTTATTTAACATGTGAATGTTTATGGATAGGATCAAGTAAATTATGCGGAACAGAAAAAGAAACGTATATAATTTTTATTATTAATATTGTTTTTTCCCTACTTTTATTCAGATCATCAAGTAAAAAAAAATTACAGCAAAATCAAATTTAGTCTAGTGTAATAATTAGTCCGGTATAATTTATGCTTGACTAAAATTTAATAACGTATAGACTAAGATACACTTTTTCTCTTAATTATATGAATATTTAAAATGTGTCATGTTCAGTTAATTTTGAAGCGCTAATTTATAAGCAAATAAAATAAACTTCTTAATCTTCCAAAAAAAGATATCTCGCAGCAGCGATGAAAATTCACAGATTTACAATTTATAGAATATTCTATTCACATAGCTTCCGGAAAGCCTTTTGAACAACGAAATGCAGTTTTATTTAGATCAGAAACTTATTCCATTGATTCAAACAGCTGCCATAATAAATATTTATTAATTAAAACAAACTCTGAGTTCACTTATTTTCTACAAATTGTGCAAAATCCGGAATTTCGACTGCTTGTCCTGGGTAGAAAAAGTGTCTCGAGCTTGTCTCACATTTATTTAAATGTCCCAGATTGTTAATAATATAAGAAATGTTAAATAATTTTTAAAGAATATTAAGTATATTTATTTTGAAAATTTAAAAGTTAATGCCTATATAAAGAAATCAGGAGTCCGAATTATTAACTGGAACATTTCTGAACTTCGTCTCTTGGGCCTTGGTTGAAAAGATTTTCCAAATTCGAATTAATAGTTTTGGTTTGTCTTTAGTTTACTTATTAAAACATAGTTCATATTAAAAGAAAAGATAAACTAGATTTATTTTCTTTTAAATTTAGTTAATGGAAGGTTCTTTTTCTTAACTTTTTTGTACATACAACAGTACCCTAACATGACGAATGTGGATGAATCAGCCGGAATTGAAAAATATTAAAAGTAATTGCAAAAAAGATGTTCATCTCTTTTTAGCCTACTATCGAGCCGCTAAGCAGACAAGTGGTAGGAGGTGGGGATGCGCGGTTGGCGATTGCTCTTGCATCTAATCATAACATCTCTTCTAAAGCCGACATCAGCTTATGATTTTCAGTTCAGCTGTCGGCATGTAAACATGGCCAATAGAACTAATGCTCCCGCCAAGTGCGAGTTGCGTAGTGTTATTAGCATTTTTCAAGCATTAGGTTGGTTTGTGGAAAACGATCAATGCAGCTTTTTCTTGTCAGACTGCAAAGAGCCATTCTGTCCTCATTGATTTGTCCTCATTCATGACAACGTCCGCCCTTACAGTGCTTGTAACCCAGAAGCTTCTGGAGCAGTTTAAATGGGACGTGTCTGATCACCTGGAGAAACAGCCCCGACTTAGTGACGAGTGATTTTCATTTCTTCCCTGAATTGAAGAACTGGCTAGGAGTCCAAAGCTTCCAGAAAAATGAGGATATTCAAAGCAGCGTTAAGATACGCTTAGTTGCGAAAGCTCGATTTTGACGGGTTTTTTTTGGACGATAGCTGTTTCACCGACTAAAAAAACTTTCCAAAACCGGGTTCTAGGGGTATTTTTGGATGTAATAAGGTCTCCTGAATCCATCGACGTCTTTCTATTTTTATTCGCTCTCAAGATAATCGTGAGCATGTACGGATGCCCACCTCACATCACTAGTGGCAACATTCTTTGAAGAGGGGATTGGAAACCTGGTCCCCAGATATAATAAATGCCTGAATATTCAGGGAGATTATGTCGAAAAGTAACCATGTTTGTACATAACTTTTGGTAACAAATTAATGTTTTCCTCTAGTCTTTTTTACGGTCCATTGGAGGTTGAAAAAAACGACCCTCGTATGTTATTTACGCTTCTTTATTTCGTTTTGCTTTATTAAATACTAGATTGACCCGATGAGTGGTATCATGCAAGCATAAAATATTTGAAAAACGATTCCAAATATTTTATTAACTAATTATTTTGATTTCCCAGCAGGATAAACTGCATTTTTGGTATACTAAACTTCCGTCTGAGATTGACTCTTGAACTGCATTCCCGTAGAATTAATACTGAAACTTTGATTTAGTCTGACCGTACACCCAATGCATCCAATATAAATCTTTTGATTTTATGACGGTGGTAAAGCCTAGCAAATATAACGGCATCGAAACCATTTCCCAAAAATCACGCAAACCGGTCAGAGAATGGTGTAAGAAAAAAACTTGTAAGCCATGTTACATTAGATTGTAATAACAGAAACTATTTTATTGTTTGTGAATTGTTATTTTATTTTTATTTTTTTATTTCATCTAATATTCGCCGCAGCTAGCCCCCCCCCCCCGCCCCTCCACGGATTAAATTCCCGGTTTCTAGAGCACCTCCATAGTTGCTTCTAAAACGTTGAGCTTCAGAAAATCTGGTCACGTTAGTTAAATGTGTGTAGTTAGAAAAATAACAAGTGATTATCTAGACTGTTTGCTCCACACTATATCTCCGATGAAATGGGATATTAGTTCACTCTGGATGCTATAAATGCTTTTGAATTATTCATGAATTTCCATGAACTATTAATGAATAAATTTGCAAATATCATATATCTTGATAATAATAATAATGATGATGATGATATGCTTTCCAATAACTCAGGGAAGCAAGTGAGACTGCAGAGGAAATATCTCTATTTCCTGAAACTCTTGAAGATTTTTTTCTTTGAATATAAACCACAGAGCTAGTTCTTCAATAGGCGGTCAAGGATCTGTTTTCTATGACTGTCCGGTCTAACAATCTTTGGTATAATTCATTTGGCCACTCCGCCAAAACAGCAAACGTAGTTGGTGGGCTAACAATTATTGTATATATTTTCTTCATAATTTCTCATCTCTTATGCAGAGAAAGAAGTTTACTCATTTAGAATACACCTAAAATTTTACAACTTAATTTTGTATGCATATTATTTACAATTTATTGCAGAAAAATGAAAAATTCGTTTTTTTTTTCATTTCTAACAATAATTTAATATGTTGAAAATTCGAATCAAATTTCAGGAGCTATATTACCAACCGGAAGACTGTCTTTTTTATTATTCATCATGGTGCGAAAATCAGAAACAGGCAATGAAAAACATAATTGTAGTTAGCCGAATTAAATTAAGTGCGTATCCAATCAATAAGAATAAAATTATATTTGAAACAAGCTTCTAATATTTTACTGAAAAGTATATGGAGATTTAAAAAATATGGAACATAAAACAAAATCCTTAAACCATGAGGCAATGATTGAAAAAAATCTAATCAAATTGAAATTTTAATCATGTTTATGATACATGTGGCTCACTAACACCAATATTTTACAAGAGTTAAGCGCCATCTACAACTTTTCATCTAATCAGGAACAACAAGAGCAGATCAGTGCGAGATTGATTCGAGAGAAAGAAAGGAGCAAGACATGTTGAAACTCTCTTAAGGCCAAGAATGTCACCTAGTAGCGCAGCGCGCTATTTCTTGCATTTTTTCACTCTCTGTCTTGCTTTTGCTATGTGATGTTGTGCCATGTTCGTGTGTTGTGTTTCCTTGTAATGTCGTTACATGTGCGTCGCCAATAAAAGTACAGAAATTGTCTGCCTGTTGCCAAAGAGTCCTTTCCTGACAGGTAACAGCTGATTTTTATTTTTTTTTTAAATTTTTTTTTACTAATTGGGATGAATTTGAATACTCATAGTTTGTTCATGACGTGCTTCTGAACTTAAAACTGGTTTTAAGGATTAAAATGTGCCATAGACTTAAATCGCCAACTACTTATAAGATGTCAAAGAGGCCATATCTGTAAATATATCAACTGTAAGTATTCGCATAATTAAATACATAGTTATAATTTTACTGACAGTTAATGTGCGCTCCCGCGTACATTAGTAAATTTTAAAGAATTTTTGTCAATTTTCTTTCTTGTTTTAATCTTGCCTTGATTTTGTTTATGTGTTACTAGCTGAAAACCTGGCGTTGCTCGGGATCTATATTTTCTCATATACTAGCCTCCTGGTTTTTTTTCCTACGAATATTGTCAATGCCTTTCTCCAAGAAACGTAAATCTTCTTTGAATCCTTTCTTGCTGAATTAAAACTTTGAAATATAGCCTTTTTATCACCTTGTAACAGTATAGTTTGAATAAAATTGCGAGAAAATTCGAAACAGAACATTTATTTTAAACAATATATAGTTCAATAACTAATACAGGTTTACAATGAACAAATATACTTATACTGTATAACTTGGTTACTGCGAAATTTCTAAATAAAATGTTTTATAAATCAAATAATCATAAACTTCTCATCATCGTCAGACACAGACATCTATACTTCACTTACTCCCCGGTCGCTACACCGCTTCACACTGATTAGGATCATTTAAAAGTTTGCGAAGTTTCAACGAAACTGTTACGGGTCTATTCTCGTACCCCGGTTGGGATGGGAGCGTTTCGCCTTTCGACCGCGGGACGTTAAAGGCTTTTTCTCGACCGAAAGAAGGGGTCTGATTCTCGTACTGTTTCGAACATCTCGCTTGACGCTAGGAAGTGACGTATTTCTGCTGCGCGCGCAGCAAATCAAGCGATCGTCTGCGATATTTCTGTTTATGGTTTCAGATTCAGTTCGAGTTTTGAATCGCCAAAGGAACTATGGAGAAGCGTACATTTGCTTCCCAATTCGAAATTATGTTGGATTATTTTGAAAAATATCCACAAATTTTAAGTGGGAAAGTTGATCGCATCTTTCCAAAAGACACCAAGTGTAAGAGGTGAGAAGATTCAATTTCTGCTCTTATAAGATGCATTATAATGCATCTTTCTTGCTTCCATAAGTCCATTGTTAAGGGGGGGTTAAACCATTTATCTTTTACAAAATATACATTTATAATAATATTATACATTTATAGAACATAAATTGCAGTCTTTTTTTCAATATATTGATGTAATTTTACCAATTTTCTAGAGAGAGGAAAAGTAATAACTTTTTTCCATGTCAATTATTTTAACAGGAATAAATCTTATAAATTAATATTACAAATCATTTGTTTATTTTTCCAATTACATAAGAAAATAAAACATGAAAAAAGTTATTAAATTCAGCAAGTTTTCACAACATTAAAAAAATTACATCTTTATCAAGGAACAAGAAAAATTCTTTTATTGTCAGATTTTGCAATTACTTTGTAAATATTTGACAAATTTCTTTGAATTAAAACCCAAATAAAAAAAATTGTAATGATATATACGGAATGAGGAAAGTCATTCCACACTCAATGTTAAGAAAATGTTAAAATGTTACCCTAATTTAATTTAATAAGAAAATATTAAGTAATTAAATCTTTAAATGTAATTGATCTTAGCTAATTATCAAATATTATTATTGACTATCTTGATGGAGTAGTAAAAGATGTAACTACTTTTAAAGATTTTATTACTTTAGATTGTCGTCTTAAATTATTAGATTAAATTATTTAAATTCGATAAAAGATTTCACTACTTTTTAAAAAATCTAAAGTAATTGATAAATTCTTCTTCAGATTGGTCATATGGATTACATTTATCCCGATAAACCCCTTTCAATACACAATTAACGTCTTAGCAGCCTCCATTTTAAACGAAAATTTGATAAGTTCTGATATCGAAACAACACTTCTCGCTAGCGAATAGCGTTTACGCCAGGTACAGAGTTGGCGAGAAATCGGAGTCGTTTTTTCGACTGAGCGAGATCCCAACCGGTTGGAAAAACGGGTACGAGAATCGCACTTGTCGTTTACGGGCGGAAAAAGTGACGTTTCCCAACCCAACCGGGGGTACCAGAATAGGCCCGTGAGACATTTTGTAAAAATTTAGCAACAAATTTATTTTCGGATCCGAGGTTAGTCCCTAGGTATTTTTCCAATTCCGTACCATGATCTCAGGTTGATTCGAACTCTCAAATGATTCGAAGCCGATCGGTGCGAGTTTAGTCATCTGCGGTTGGCAATATTTTGAATGCAAAGAAAATTGGGTTTTTATACGTAACTGCAGTGACGGTTTGTTAATATGTTTTGTCAGTTGGAGATGAGAACGGGAGAATGATATGCGTGCACGAGATCGGGTTTTTTTTCTGGCAATATTTTTTGAATTAGAGAATTATCTTTTAAACTTATTTTATTATTTTGATTACTCCAGTGAAGAGTATAACGATTTGGATTAATAATAAATAATTTTTAAGAAAACCTGATCTCGTAACTGTGCCACCTCTAGGAGCTTTTCACTGTCAATTCTACTAAAGGTGCTGAACACACTCTCGTCGATAACAGAAACATCGCGTAGTAACTAAACTAACGTCATTGGATGTTTGGGTGCATGCTAAAAGCTACGAAATAAAAACCGAAGTTAAGTGCATACTACGAAATAACAGCGTAAAAAAGAAGTCGACCTTGACCAAAAAAGCAATATTTTCTTAACTTTAGCAGCGGTAAAAACACGCGAATAAAAGATTTGATGAAAGAATAAATTTGATTATTATAATTTGCGTTTAAAATGAATTCGAAACGTTAATTACAGTTAGAGAAAAAATTGTACAACAATTAAATTGGTAAAAATAATTTTCGTACCATAAGTATTTCAGAAGTTATTGGTGAAAAATGTCTAAAAATAGATTAATTTTCGTTCATCAATTAAATAAATAAAAATCTAATTCGAATTTTAAAATAACTTTTACGGCGTTAGCCCCCTCTTGTGCTAATCCATCAATCACTGTGCCAAATTTGGTCGTCGTAAGTCCAAAGGTGCGGACGTGCAGAAAGAACCAAAAAACGAACAAACACACACATACTTTCCTCTTTTATACAGTGACTCAAAAAAGTATTGGGGCACAATTAGCTATCAAACATTTTGTGAAAGAATAAATCACTTTTTTTATTTCAACCAAATGCTTTTTGTACATGTCATATCTGTAGACTAAATAAAATCCAAAAACATGAAAATTAGTTTGCAATATATTGTTATAGTAATACTGAAATGAGCATTTCTTGTTGCATAACTGAAAATAATGGTTTTAGAATAGAAGTTTTGGGGCACGCAAACAAAATTGTTCTATATCACTCAAACATTATTTCTTAATAATGTGTTGGTCCTGCTTTACATTTTATGACTTCATTCAGTCGTTTAGGCATGGATTTCACAAGATTTACACAAATATTTCCTCCTATTTTATCCCATTCAGACATGAGTTTTTCTCTAAGTTCATTTTTGCTGGAAATTTTAAATTGACGAATTCTGTTATTCAAATGGTCCCAAATATTCTCAATGGGATTGAGATCTGGACTCTGTGCAGGAGTTCAAATTACTTGGGGACAGTGATATAAAGCCCAGAGTCTGCAGATATGAGCATTCAGCATTGTGCTTATCCTGATAGTTTGTAATGTGGCAATATGCCCATTTGTTCAGCACTCTGTTTCAAATTTTGTTTTAAAACTTCTAAATATATATATGTGTCCATCATTCCATCAATAAAATGTAAATTCCGAACACCCACAGCACTCATACAGCCCCAGATCATTGGACTACCACCACCATGTTTCACAGAAGGAGTCAGATTCTTCATTTCCAGTTCACTATTGAGTTTTCGCCATACCATTTGCTTCCCATCTCTTCCAAAAACATTGTATTTACTTTCATCTACAAATAAAACTGAAATCCAAAACTCCGGAGGCTTTTTAATATAGGATTTAGGAAATTCTAAACGAGCTCTTCGATGTGCTTTACTGAGGAAGGGTTTTCTTCTAGCTACACGGCCATGAAAATTGTATTTTCCCAAGATATGTTGGACCGTTTCTGGATTAGCAGATTTGTTAAACCTTTGTTGCGCTTTTAAAGTTAATTTGACTGGTTTCCTAGTTTTAGGATTGCAAGTAATTTTTCTAACAATCCACCTTTCCTCAAGCTCAGGGAAACGCCTCGGTATGTTCTTGGTATGTTTTTAACTGATTTTGTCTTCTTGTATTTCGAAATTATATTATGTATGGTAGATTTACTTACATTTACAATTTTATCAATTTTTCTCTTGGAGCTTCCACGTTTCCAATGACAAATGGAAAGTTTTCTGATGTCAATGGATATATCTGATTTTTTTAGACCCATGCTACCATGCAAATGATGGATTAACGTAGTAGCTCCTGCCTCTTGCTTCTTAACTAGTGCTTACTAGGTTTGCAGTTCTATTTGCAGTTGTATCGGACATTCTGGCAGAATGTCCGATACAATTGCAATAGAACTTCTTATCGAGATGGTTTTCCTGAATACCACAATACTTTTTTTTTTATTTTAATTCCGTAGTTGCAGACAAACCATTTCAAATAGCTCATTTCTTATTAGTTGTATTTAATTGTAATGGTTGTAATAGATTTCTGAAAGTGTTTAGATACAAAAACTATTAAAATTATCTTTTGTTTTTATGTAATAGTAGAAATTTACGAAATGAACGCTTGAAAGTTTCTTGTACCCCAATACTTTTCTGAGACACTATATATATAGATTTTCAGCGCCTCACGCCTTTACAGTTGATATTTTGCTCAGATTTGATCTGAGCTCCGCAATTTGACAATTCTTCCCACTTTTTTGAACATTAATAATAGTGGGATTTTTTTAAAACTTTTTTATTATTTTTCTTTAGTCTTTAATGTATTTCATAATGCATTATTATAAATATTACTGAATCTTGTATTCAATATTTCTCAAATTGACTGCCAGATGGCGCCTCTGATACGAAATCAAAATTTAATTAAAACTAATCCATTAACTGATAATCAAAATTTGATAAAAAAAAAGTATTTTTTCATCAGAGACACACACATACAACTGCACAAATATAGAAACCTCGTTCATCGATTACAAAACTCTGTCTTATCAAATATAAAACAAGTCAAGTTAAATAAAAGCGTTTAAAAGAGATTGAACATTTTTGAAACTGTTTCATTTCCAAATAGTAATTGATACACGATCATTAGCGAGTTCATTTCGGTGCTCAACTTTTTGAGAAACTTTTCAAGTAAAGTGCATTCGGCAAAAAGCAGAAGTAACGCCACTCCACAGTTCTAGTGGACAAGGATTTAGGTAGTTCAGGGATTATTTAGAAGTTATAAGACAATCTTATGCAAAAATTTTATTGCATCTTTTCAGTTTTAATAGATTGATGCTGCTTTCTGTTCTAACGTTTGTCCTCATCACTGGATTAAGTGACATCTAACGGTTTTACAGCAGAAATGCAGCATGTTATCTCCAAATGTTTAATCTGAGGTTTCGCAAAGACATTAACAAAATCAATTATTTCAATTAATAATTATAAAATGACACCTGCACTTTTATCAGCATCATTAACATTTGTTCTTTGTGTTTAAATTACAGAATAGAGTGACAAAAAGTTTACTAATTGAAATTTAATGAAAGCTACTTTTAAAAAATTGGCTCAACATTTTTATAAGTAGGGTAATTTAATGAACAATTTCATTCTGCGAGTCCGCATTTTTCTAATAACTGCAGAAAAATGTAAGGCGACTGAATCAATTAAACTGCCCATCTGTCTTAAAATTCTGAAATCCGTGAAAAAAAGAAGGTGATTTATTACGGTTAGTGATTTCGTCATTTGCTAATGATTCAGAAAGTAAAAGACGGAAGGTGGTAATTAAGTTTTAATTATTGTTTCTTTAAAATTTTAATTGAAATTACATTTCCATCCAATGCAGACTTCACTGAAAAATCACAAAAATTGCCAGTACAATAATCAGTGAAGTCATTGACTTTATTTTTGAAGGAAAATTATTTATACAGCTCTAAATGAAAGCCAAAGTAAACATTGCGTATTGTATTCGACATGCATGCTATTACTATTACAGAATGCTAAATGCTGAGCTCTCTCTCTTTTTATCGCCATGCCTATAACAACTTTGCGACACTTATTTTAGGTTCGAAATACCTTTCTTTTTGGATATCTCATCAAGGATATGTTTCCATTTCTTAACACTGCCATGGTGACCCGGTGCCAGAATACGGGCCTCGGGAGAGGAAGGTCGAGGCTTCAAGTCCAATCTATCGAAGACCTATATCGTACATGCTCTTGCTTTCGTTAAAATGGTCCAAGTCATACGTCCCCGGGCTGATGAGATGGAAGTGTGCAGAGGGGCTGACGCCGTCAAGAGTGGCGCTAGTGTCTGCCCGACCGGGGGCACGATCTCCCCGACAGCGGGGGGGGGGGGGCACGGTCTCCCCGACAAGGGGGCACGACTTGCTGTACGGGTGGAAGAGTGTAATGAAATTGGTCTCAAATTTGCGTCAGATCTTTATTTATTTACTGGTTGAATACCCTATTGCGTGAACGGGATACAAAAATTTCCCCCGACAGGGGGCACAGCATCCCCGACAGAGGGGCCCTGGCTCTCCCAGACCCCCACTGGCGCCACCCCTGGACGCCGCACTTGTTGCTCTCTTCAAAATGACGACAGCCGTCCAAAATAGCCTGTGTTGCTACCTAACGAAATTTTAATATAACTAAAATAAACTATTTAAGCTAATACAGAAGGACCTTGGGAACGGAGGGTCGAGAGTTCGAGTCGAATCCATTGAAGACCCAACGTATACACGGCCAGGTGGACGTAAAGCTGGACATTCACGGTGAGACCGCTCCACACCATTTGGAGCACCAAAACCCGTCGTCAATGCGTATATCCGATGAAGACTAGACTGTTGTGATCGAAAAGTTTTGAAATCCAATGTCTTTCGGTTTTTATTCGGTGCATTCGGTCATAAAACCGAAACACAATCCTGAAGAAGGGGAGTGATGCTCTCTCACAGAAGAGAAAACCACCCGTGGGAGAGTGTGGATGGGAGTCAGCCCGGCGCGAGGAAAACCGGTTTTTAAAGCGGGTCGAGGAGGAGGCGAATATCGCAATCACCGGCGCATTGGAGCCACTGTGAATGATCAACCTAAATGGATGGGATGATAATTCGAATGGTATGGTGAGCTCCAAATTGCGTGGAACGGTCTCTCCGTGAATGTGGAGCTCAAACACGGTCGAAGTCATACGTCCTCGGGCTGGTATGATGGAAGTAGGGAGAGGGCTTGATGCTGTATTTGTCGTTTTCGGCAAAAAAAATAAATCTGTGTAGCTGCCTAACGAGATGTTAATTGAACTAAACTATTTAAACTAATACAAGCAGAATAATCAGGTTCTCTCTCTAAGTAGAATGCATATTCAAGGTCTTGTCATTTTTTCTCATTTATTAAATCCTTTTAGGCCTAAAAATAATTATTTACTTAAAAATTTTTTCATTAGTCTCCTTCTTTTATTAAAGTGAATTTCTTTTGAAAATTTCAAATTTTCAAATTTGGGGAAATGTTTTTTAATTATAACCCTTTAAAAATTTATGAAAAGAAAATTATTTAAGTCAAATTCCCGAATGAGAACTATCGAAAAATGAAATTAAATATTAAATAACGAATTTCATTTGAAAGAGCAAAACGTATTCTAAATAAAATTGGTTTTTATGTGTTTTCCCTAAATTCCTAAATACTTTTTTGGTGATATTATGCCAAACTGTCTGAAAAAGTAAATTTTAAAATTAAATTCAAAGTAATTACATTTATATTTTTTATTAATTGCAAGAAGGAGAATGGCTTATCTAAAAAATTCCTCCTTAAGTAACAGTTAAAACGAGTATTACTACAAAATTTCGAAACATTTTTAAAGTTCCCAAATTCTTTTGGATTCACGTTAATGTTACATATTAACCCTCTGACTGCTTATCCCGCGATTTCCGCGTGTTGGAAGAAAGTCTATTTTCCGCTGTATCCTGCGATTTTCGCAAGCTAACGGTTTACTTAATACTTTTAAAACGTTTAATCATATTATACTAATGAAACTGTGCATGTAAATAAAAACTCGCTTGACCGCAACGGTATTTGAACATGTTATCAAACGTTACATCTAAATAGTAATTTAAAAAACTCGGCAGTCAAAGGATTAATACACAAATTCAACATGACACAATAATACACTTTTCATGCATGTATATCTTTTACACGTTCATTCATAAGTTTCATATAGCACATAAGCGCACGTTCATAGTTGAATTTCATGAACAAAATATAAAAACAAGTAATATAAAAAAAATTAGATAGCAAAGATTAGATTCAGCAAAGATATGGCTGAAATATGGAGGTGCTTCGATGATCCCATGGGCCATCCATATACCCAAGAACCAAATCTGTAATGTTAATAGTTTTCGAGATATAATGAAAAACGTACTGCGCATGCGTCATGCAAATTATGAAATGACAGACAAGAAAGCGAATTAATATTGCATTGCCATCTAGTTCTGAGCTATGTTTCAAGTCTCCAGCTCATCGGGAAGTTAGTTTAAAATAGATTGCAAAATTTGAACAAGAAATATATATAAATCTATATATATAGGGAGAGTGTGAACTAATAGTAGGAATTGAACAAGCTAACTTTAGTTAGGTGAAAGTCTCATTTCGAAGGCTCTTTCGTAATACTTGAAGGGACTGAGAAAAAGCACTTTTATCAATGTATGAAAACAACGATTATTTTTTTAAATTCTCCCGCAATCTTTAAATCCTGCTTTACTGGAAATGTACCTCGTTTCAAAAAATCTGAATGGTAATATTTTATATAAGTTCGATCAAAAAAAAATTCAAATGACTGTAGATTTCTTCCGCTATAAGAAGCATTGATCTTTTCTAAATATATATCGTGATCTACCTTTGCTTTGCTATTTCAGGTGTGAATGCACTCTTTAATCTCGCATTTCCACGAACTGAATAACAATTTTTCCATCTCGGCAATTCACAGAAACTCCTCATTTTATTCAATCGAAAGCAATTCCGACTTATTTGAAGTTCACAACTCATGAAAAGATTTGGAATACATTTTATGCAAAACGGAATTTAAATGAGCGAAACATAAATTGCTCTCCTATTTTCAATTTAGAGCCAAGTGTCAACGAATTCTAATGCTATGCCGGAATTACTCCAAGACACTATTCACGTCGTTGTGGGTATCGTATATCCATTTTTAGCTAATGAAGAGCGAGCTATTCCGTGGGGAATAGAGTTCCATGCGTATTTGAATGAGCACTGCTGCAATCTGAATCTTGGCCAATTCAGAGTTAATTCTTTGTATTAGAAGGCTTTTGCAGATTTTTCGCTTGCTGGAGAATTATAATCGCCGTTTTGAAAAGACCTGCTCTCAAGGCTATTAAAATAGAATGTAGAAGAGACGTGTTATTTTTATAGACTTGGATCGCACTACAGAAGAACGTGTTTAATATTGAAGTTACATTTTAAATTTGATACAATTCAGTTTAAATATTTGATATAAATTATTACACGCTTTCATTTAACTCGAATTCTTTATTGTTCGTAAAGGTGGAACTTTGTAGTCGATTTTCCACTCGCTGCCCGATGTACCGTAGTTCCGAAATTTTGCGCAGTTGTGCTTCCGTCGAAAATATAATATTTCAATATTTGCAGAAGTGAATCGATTAATTTTTATTTCACTTTGATTCCATAAAAGAAATGCCATCTGCTAGAGAATTGGCAAATGAATGATTATATCGTTACATAATATTTATAATGATAAATTATGAAATAAATTAAAGATTAAAATATAGAAAATAATAAAAATAAGAAAGCTTTCAAAAGAATGATTTTTCTGGTGTGCTCAAAAGTAGGAAATTTTTATCAAAAATATGGAAGACAAAACCTGGATGGATTAAAGCGTGAGGCGCTAAAATCAAACCTACAGCAAAAATTAACCGAGTGCTGTGCCGAATAAACGAATAGAGGGGAAAGCAGAAATCTCTTAATAAATATGTAGAGTAGCATACATATTTCACAGCTGGCTTGGGACGAAAATAACATCCTTTAACCCTATGAGCCCTATACCGCCTCATTCGACACAGGCCGGTCTCAGGCGGTTTCGGGCGCCTGGGTGTATTTTACGGGAGAAAATTAGTTCCTTTCTTTGTTGACAATTGATCACGCAATCCAGGGTGTCATCCTCCTGGAATTTCTGTAGAGAAAGGGAGGATTTCATTCTAATTTCATGATTGAAAATTTACTCCAATTCTTGCAGCACTTGAATTCTCACTCTAGTTCGGGTTCTCGGGTTCAAAGAGTTAAAAGCGAATGAGAGTTAGGGGAAAGTGGGGTAAAACCAGGTACCTAAGGTTCGAAGGCCTGCTGGAGCTAAACTATTCAACACTGAGCTTGTCAAATTTTACTAATAATTCATTATTTATCGGAGTACAATATATCTTTCAGAAAAAGTCTTGATTTTTACTACTTTTTTTACTAATGATCTTTTTTGTAGAAAAGGTGAAACCACCCGGTTTTACCCCAATAGTGGGGTAAAAAAGGGTACACATTTTAACTCTATGGGAAATTGGGGAAAACTAGATTTTCGGTGGAAAAGTAGCATAATTTTTTTATTTTATGTAACAATTTAAGAATAAAACAATTTTTTCAGATTTATCAATAGTTACTGCAGTTGACATTTAAGAATAAAGACAATGAATTTAAAACTATTTTCAAAATTCGTATCTAAATTGGTGATAAAATCTGTAGGAATGAAACAGGGAACCTAGTAATGTCACCAGCGCATTGAAACACTGCTGGTTTAGAAATTGCAGTAGAACAGAATAGCGACAAAATGAAATGTAAGAATCTAACAAGTGTTGTACAAAACAAGAAATTGGAAATACGTAATAGACTTGTTGGGTTCTCTTACTATTTTAATTTTCCAAATCCACATGCAGAAAAAGAAAAATCTATTCTACGTAATTCTTTCTTCTTTAAAATTCAAGCTAACTAAGAGACGAACTAGTCGAAATGAGATGCTTTAAATAAAATCAAACGATTGCAAAGACTTTGAGAAAAGATTTTTAATTTTCATGCATTTTAAGTTTTATATGAGAAAAAAGGATAAAAATCGTTTATTTGCAAGCGAGAAAATAATGGAATAAATAAATTTTAATTCTTTTTAAAATTTTGACTTAAATAATTCTTTGTATTATTTGAAATTATCACAAAAAAAAGAAAATATTGGAAATCGGAATAAATTGGAAATGCTTTCCATCCGATCATTTGACTAAAAGTTGAAATAGGAATGGCACTCACAAACTACGAACTATCTCACTATCTAAGAAAATCCTCTTGGGTCGGGTATCGGTAAATTCCCCTAGTACCCGGTTTTACCCCGTGTGCAGAGATTATGAAAAACGAAACAGAACCACGCAATTGTTTTACTAAATCTTTAATGTGTGATAGGATATAAAACCTTAGTTAGCATATAATAAGCTGGAGTGAATATAGTTTTGAAAATTGTAATGATTAATAAGTAGGGATAATTTAAATAGAAACTGGCATTGGAGAGTTGATGCCATAAAACAAATAAACCTTCACAGACGAAGTGAATTCAACAAAAACATGATAACTATGACCATTCTTTTTTTCACTAATAGAGTATAATTAAGAATTTGTCCACTAAAAAGGAAAATTAATAACGCCAAAATCAAGGTACCCGGTTTTACCCCACTCTCCCCACATATTTTATTTAGTATTTTAAAACGATCAATATAAATTTTAATATGAGAGTAATTTTAATATAGAGTGTACAGAAATGTCGTTTAATACTATAAACCTACATTACATTAAGGAGACACACTACCTTCTCAACATTTTTTTTTATTTGAAGTATTATTGAAAAATTTTGATAGTGTTGAGACTTAACAATCATATAAAGTCAGCTTGAGGAGAAAAAATCCATTTTGTTCTGCTTGTTTAGTTGAAATTTAATTTTTTTAAAGAAAAATTCAATTTTTAAAAATCGCTACTACTTTTTCAAATTTGAATATTTTTGCTTCAAACTTTATTTATAGATTTACTGAAATATATTACACAAAAATGTGCATGGATTTTAAAATGTATCGGTTATTCGCTTAAATTTAGATATTGTACTGAATTACATGGTGAAAAATGAGGAAATTTAACAGTATCTTGTTTTATATCTTGCATATAAAAAAACTAAGCAACTGAATGCTTATTGCATGCACAGTTTCCTCAAACGCATCATTATAAAAGTGTACAAAAAAATTGAAATCTCTATCTAAAAAAGGAAAAACGTTTTAGCATTTTAAAAACATGAAAGTGCAGAAAAGTAAAACATAGAGAAATAGCCATTTAAATTTGTCATTTGCGCATGTTTTTCATTAGTCATCGTAAATAAAAATCCAAATAACTTCTGAAATATTGAAGGAACAAATTTGAAATTTTGATACAGAAAGTAGAACGATAAGAGCAACAAAATACGCCAATAAAATGAAAATTGCTATTTTGGCCATTTTTTGGGTAATGTGTCCCCTTAAAATGGTCTGTCATCCCCTCCTGTGTCTTTAAGGCTGGGGCTCTCTGCGCGGCTATGTTTCGTATCTTACGCAGAAGTGAGCTTGTTGATATTTTTTTAGACGATGACAGATAAGAGAAACTGGCGTTTAAAAGAGTGACGCTTAATCGAAGTTTCACTATATAAAGAAATCAACCCCCAATTGAGACCATAAAAAAGACAATTCCGAAAACTCCTTTAAAAATGAAAAAAATACGTACAATGCGATTAAATTTCAAATTTAGTTGGAATATTTCTATCACTTCTTCACACTTTGATCATATTTTTGATTTAAAAAATATGTCCTTCTTTTTAATACACTAATAAAAATACATTTTAAAAAATATTGTTATCTTTGCTATTTTCTTTTAAATATTTTTTTTTTAATATTGATTATGTGAATTTTCTAAAATAGACCAGAATATTGATTGGTTTAATGTTCATGAATTTTAAACGCAAGAGTGCCTTAAAAGAATTATTATTTTTGATGAATAGGATGGATTTGCAGCTTCAAGTTATGATTGATTGACAATGTATTTTAGAACTTTACTTAAAAGCTAAAGGGGCATCTAACCCTCATTCCTACACCCGAGAGAAACCCTCATACAAGAAGTTGGAATGTTTCTGCATCTGTACAACAAAACTGTGAAATTCGCAGCCAGCAAAGAGTCATTTTGAAGCTGCAAACATTAAAAGATATTTCGATTCAATTTTACAATACAACTATTTCTAATTAATTTCAACTTAAACGTCATAGTATAAATCGATTGTATCTTATTACTATTTCTTTCAAACTGGCTGTTGTGTCTACCGATGGCACTAATGACAATCTGACCGTGTGTAATCCTGGGAACAAAAACATTTATTTGGCCGAGTGGTCATTATCACTTAGCACTCTAAGCTGCCACTAAAGTAACTGAGGCGAGTGCAAAGATGACCCTTCCGGTATAGTGCTTTCCCAGAAACATAAGGCTTGAAAATCAGATTATACCCAGAATCTGAGTAGTACGCCCTACATCATGGAAGGATTCGCAGTTGTTTAAAAGGAATAACCATAAGGAATATAGAAGTATAAACATTTTGCATCTTTTTTTTATATAGCATAAATAAGGTTGATTTTGACGTAAACTTTCGTCTCTCCATAGTGGTATAATGGTGTGTCGGGAAAGGAAAAAATTATGGCGCTTTTCGTGATATTTTTAAACGCTTATAGCTCCTTAACCAAATTACATAGAGAGTTGGTTTTAGTTTCATTTAACAGGAAAAAGTAGACATTAAAGATTGCAAAAAGAATTTTAGAATTTGGAACTACAGTTTAGTCACAGTCGAGCTTCAAAGTTGGTGAAAATCACTAAACATTTTAATGACGTCTCAGCAACCGATGCGAGTGCACGAGAACTATCCAAGTACATTTGGCAATTCATTCATTGATATTAGTTCATGCGAAATATTACTCAAGAAATGTTGAATCACGTCGAATTTCGTGGTAAAGTTAAACGCTTATAGCTCCGCAACCAAATAACATAGAGGTTTATAATAATATAGTTGGTTTTAGTTTCATTTAACAGAGATAGGTAGACATTGAAGATTGCAAAAATAATTTTTAGAATTTGTAATTATTGTTTAGTCACAGTCGAGTTGCAAAGTTGGTGAAAATCACGAAGAATTTTTATGACGTCACAGCGACCGATGCACGCGCACGCATAGGTTGTGAGCGGTATATTAACTGGATTTTAACAGACTAATAATTAATTCATTTCAAATTAATTCATTTAACAGAAGAAGGTCATAGAGCAAAGGTCCAAGTCACATATAGCTACTTTAGTCACAGAAAATCACAGTTGAGTAATCGATTAATCAATTTTCCTTAATTAATTATTATTAACAATTGTTGATTTAAATGAGATGTCAGTTCAATTCAGTTGAGTTGGATTTAGTTTCATTTAACAGAGAAAAGTCATAGGGCATAGGTCAAAGTCACATAGAGCTACTTTAGTCACATAGAACAACTTTAGTCGCAGAAAGTCACAGTTGAGTGAGGTAAGTAAGTCTACGCCCCTCAACCCCAGCGGCCGTTTCGCAGAGACAGCCTCCCGTTGATTTTTTCCCTATAGATACAAGTTTATCAAAAATATTCGACTTTCTGCATTAGTCCAGATGAACTGGAATTCTAATTCGTCCTTATATTTGGAGCTTCCACGATGTAACATCAGACAGTTGGTGATCGAACATTTAAATAATTGAATAAAGTTTTCTGACTAGATAATTAACTTAACAACATAGGATAATTGGCGAATAATCTCGATATAAAATGGCGACACGTACTTCCAAATAACATTTAAAGAAAAAAATATAGAGATTTTGACATGTTATCATCGAAAAAATGTCAGTTATTGTTCTAGACCCAGATAATTCAACTTATCGATGCAGAATCACCTATTTTATTGAATTGAATAAGTTGCTAAATATTTCCGCTTCCTCATACAAAGTCGATACCCTATCAAAGCAAATTCATTCTGAACTATGAGATATCTGCACACGAATAAGCCTGAAGAAACCTTAAGCGGAATAATACGATAGAACATCTCATTTCTGAAAAGAATTACGAATTAACTTGAATAGACAGTTTTTATTCCTTCCTCAAGTATTAAACCATTTGAATCTAGCAATTCAAATCCAATATTTTGTTTCTGCCTCTAACTATTCAAATCGAATTTGAAAACGAGGAGTTAAATCCAGCGATGCAGGCATAAAAGGTCTGCTCTTGAAATTCCCTTTGATTCTTCCAAGAGCGAACTGTTCTTTTTCTTATTCGTGCCCAAGTAAAGAAGAGTTAAGAGCGGTCTGAGATTTTATTCAATTCTTTCTGGCGTCATGCTTCATTTAATTTGGTGCGCCACAAGAACCCCACTCTAGAAGTTCATGCGCCGTTTATTTTTAATTCGTGTTCGACTGTAACCCTAAACGGCCTTTGTTATTTATGGCTGAAATTGCTTCTTGGAATGCCCCATTAGGTCCCGGTGGAATGTATTTTGCTGGCAAAATGGCATCGAAATAAAATAATTTGAATAAATATGCAATTCTTATCTATCTCTGGTTCCATGGGAATTCTTCATGCAATTTAGGAGGAGGATGGTTGGGAATTAATATGGAATGTAAAACAAATTTAAACGAAGAAACCATTCAGAATTTGGTTACAATTGGAGCAAACCTTGTAGTTGAATATAGAATGAATAATTTAAGCATCTGTATGTTGTTCCAATGTGGAGAAAGACAAGCCTTCTTTTCTTGTTGAAAAGACGTGTTTTCTGAATTTTAAAACAATGAAAGATTTTGTTTTCGCATATTATTTTGAGTTACCTCTGAAATAAAGCAGCTGCTGTTCCTTGATCCTCTGAGAATTGCTGCTGAATATTTTTATTCGAAGAATTTTCTTTATTCAAAGTTCATTATTTTTAATACTTATGAATATTTTTTAAACCGTGTACAAAAGAAAGCATGAATTCTTTTCGTCTTTCTCCAATTATGCTAGTTAAAAAATAATATTTTGTAAAGTAATATCCAGAGAAAGATAAAAACGCATTATTTTGAAATCTCAAATTAATTTCCTGGTTTGAATATATATTTTAGAAGCAAATAAATATATAAGCATTTTTTTAGAATAAAAGAGAGAGAGATTAGTGAACCAGACTTGTTGAGCTTCGAAGCACAAATCAATACGGCCCTGTTGGGAAATAACATTCAACGCTACCTTTCTCCACAAATTATTGCACTTGCACGATTCTGCAATGAACAGCAACTCAATTTTAGGACATTGTGTGTTATAGTATATAAGTGACAATAAAATTTATAAATAAATATTCAGATTGCAGAACTCATAAGGAACTCCAGTTATATTTTATGCTGGTATTCCTTTTAGAGCCGTATAATCTTGAATGTGCCATACTATGTACCATAACCTTTAATATACTATGTATCACAACCTTTATTGTTTACTACAAAACAAGTTCTGAATGTTCACTGGGTATCTTTATGTTCAGAGAATGTTATAGAGTTTAGGCGAACTCAGAATAAGCCATTCAGAAATGCAGAATATGCCTCTGAATATGACTTTATTAAGAATGGCCCCTCAAACTTAGTAGCTGATGAGTTCCATTTGCTTGTTACTTCAGTTTATTTTCTTTCAACTATGACAGAGTACCGCATTCTTACAGATTAATATCATTAAACAGAATACTACCATCTGGATTTAATTGCCTCTATCGGATACTAATTATTACAAGGAAAGCAAGCGAGCTTGATTGAAATAGCGAACATAATAGCTTAGAGGAAATACTTCTTTACCCGCTAGTTTAATGCGAAATAAAACTATGAAGAGTTTCTTCCAAAGTTACTATTACAAAAGTGATTTTGGAAGCGTCAAATAAGGAAAATTTAGATATTTAGATTAAATTAAAAGTCATTTTGCAGCTGACAGAGACGATACGTTGATATCCTGTAGCACTTACAAAAGCATTATTCAATTGTTTAGGAGTTATTTAATACTGAAAGCAGTTTTATCATCAATAATCATTTTTCGGTATTTCATATGGACCCTTTTAAAGTGGGAAAGATAAATTTTATCTTGTTTCTGAAAAAAATGGGAATTTTTGGAGTATCTTCTGTGAATGAAAAGTAAATAAAATTGTAAGTAGTACATTTTCTACTGGCCGTGTAAGTGATTTTGAATATTTATTTTTACTGTACCATATAGTTCAATGAATGCGTCCTCTAGATTCAGGTGTATAAAAATACTACAACTGGACAATAACTACCGAAATGAATTTAGTTATCGGTTTAAGAGAATAATCTCTACAGCTATTTGTGTTGGTGAATACACGTAATAAATCCTATCCTATTACAGGTTTGTAGTAGTTAATGTATATGTCGGATATGCAATAGTACAAGTAAGCTTTGAATTTGCACCATATGGGTAAAATATTTTGATAAACTCGCTCTATTCATTAAGCCAAATAGGGTATGATGATTTAGAGTTATCGGACATGATTTTCAACTAATGTATAATTCTGAATCCTTAACCACGATATTTAGGATGAAACCACTTATAAAGCAGATAAACACGCTTCAAGCAGCTTGTTGCGGGAATTATGTTGATTCGTACTCTATCTATCAAATGCATTATTGTCGAAATGTGCGCTATGATTATTCTGCGATAATACCTATTATTCCGAAATTTACTACCGTATAAAGGATAATCAGAATAGTATTCCATGAGTATGTTAAAGGTGCAGATGATTGTTATTTAAAACATTTTCCTGGACTTGGATTGATAGTTTTCCTAATGAAATCTGATATACGATTTATATACACCTAAACTTTTAAATATAGTTACAACTACAGGATAAAATATCAGAAATTGAAGGAACCTATTTGATATGTTCAAGTTTGAAATATAGGTGTCTTGTTTTTGACGACTGTTGCCAAAATTTTTAAATGCTATGAATTGACTACAAGAATATTGAACTGACTATTTATTAAATATAATGTTATTATAAAAATGCTGAATGAAATATTTCTTAAATAATATTATTATTGCAAAAATACTGAATTGAATCTTGAGTTATACTATATACTAGTTGATATACCCGACGTTTCTCGGGATAAAAATATTTTCAATTATACGTGTATATAATATTTCAAGCTTAATAAAACAGCTTTTCGAAGCAGCGTCTTTCGTTTTTTGCTCGTCCACTCCCGTGTTATTTGACCCCTTGGCCAGCATTTCAACCCCTTTCTTCCTTTTCACTTTCTCGTATACGAAGTATACAAAGAGAAAGTATTGTAATCGTCAAAAAATTCGAACTCGAGATTTTGACGAATCTCCACGTTTTAGACCTCCCTGAGTCCGAAAAACACAATTTTGAAATTATGTCTGTCTGTCTGTGAACACGATAACTCGAAAACTATTAGAGCTACGGGGATGAAATTTGGTATGTGGTCTTTACACATAATTTGTAGGTTTCTATCAAATTTTGGACAAAATCCGTCAACGGGAAGTCTGTCTGTCTGTATGTCCGAAGTCATGTGAACATTATAACTCAAAAACTTGAATAGCTAGATGGATAAAAGTTGGTATACAGTTTTATCGTCATGAATGTAGGTCGGTATAAAATTTTGGGCCAAATCCGTCAACGGGCTGACTGTCTGTCGGTCTGTATAATCGCATACTTGTTCAACTCCATGCGCATGCGTTCTGGTAATGCCTGTGCAAAGAAGGGACACTCCGAAAACTTGGCAGTTTGCCAAAAACCAATTCTGGTGGCTAGATTTTATAAGGAAGCAAACATTTAGGGCGTCTCGCCAGGTCCTGTTGCGCAAAAAAATGCGCAGGGGATTTTATTTGTTTTGATCCTTCAAACCACGCGTGGTTCTAACTTTGGTTAACTTGCGACGGAAGTTTATTTGGCGTCTTTTATTATTCTAGCTTGTATGAACTATATTTTTCCATAAGTATGCTATGATGGTTCTGTACATCCTATTTAATTTTGATTGTGCTTTCATAATTGATCTTCATCAAACATGCTATGAAGGAATTGCCCTCTTAAAGAATTTGAACTGTATTAAACATTTTGCAGCGTATACATCATTGTTCAATGTATTGATTATAAAGGAAGGATTACGCCACTTTGTCCTTGAGACAGTAAGAGTGGAAAATCGGTTCGCATCTAATCGCTACGCATCTCTTTGAATTTGATTCTTTACGTAAATATTTTACAATCACTATAATCTACAATGAGAAACCTTCTGATAGTCATTGGATTCTGGGTTACAGTAGATTTTTATCCACGCGGGGGGAAGGGAAACGGCACCTTTTTGGGAAAGTATACGAGAAAGTTTAGGGGAGACCTCTCCCTCTGGTTGTCTCTGGTCTTTGTACCACCTGACACGAATCTAACAATCTTTCATACAAGAATTTTTCTTCTTTATCATTGCTACGGCGACAACAGAAGCTCCTTCACATCATGGATTTTATTACAATGATCCGAAGTACCATTCTCATCTTTTTTGTGTTTGTGTGCTTGATCGGGAAAACGCCACAGAGTATTCCTTCTATTTTTCCTTAGGTTCCCTCCTTTCGGAAGTAACCGGACTCGGAACCCTTGAATGAATTTACACGATCTGTGGAATTGTTTATTAATTTGCAAAAATTAAACGAAGCATCGCATAGAGAGAGTAAATTACTAACACTGTAGAAACAAACTGAAAGATGTACACGCTACGAAATAAAAGCGGAAGCAAAAATTCTGCCTTTCTGTAAATATTCAATGACAGCAATATTTTTGTCATAACAATAACAGATGCAAAAACATGGGAATGGAGGATTTTTTAAAACAATAAACCGGTTTAAATTCAATTACAATAATACAAAGCATTGTTACAGATTTTATTTGAAATAAATTTCAAAATTTTAATTAAAATTGGAGGTAAAGAACGTATACCATTCAAATTCAGATCAGAAAAGAGAAAAATTTCTGCTCTTTAAGAGGGTATGTAACTTATCTTAGTTCAATACATATTTCAGAAGTTACTGGCAAAAAAATCAGGAAAAAACGCCGAAAATCGACTTAATTTTTGTTATTTAAATTAAATATTTTAAGAAGTGATACTTTTTGAAAATTGAAAAGTGCAATTAAGTGATCTAGAAATGGACCCCAGAATGCCATGCGTAGGTTTTATCTCGATACTATTAATCTTTTAGGAAAACTTCGTGTGACAGATAGACCGGTAAAACAATTTTTTTCTTCCTAGTTCCTCGCCCTTCGATAGGAGCCGGACTAAGTAACCTTGAAAAAATTTAATACACTCATAAGGATCATTTAAAAAGCTTAAAGCTTTTGTTTAATTTGAAAATTAAACAAACCATCTCATGGAAGCAGTAATTAATCCAATTGTGCAGTAATTGGATTATTGTGAAAACATATTATAGAGGTACATTCCACAACATGAAACCGGAAATGAAAAGTCTGCCTTGGAAATAAAAATGTCCAATGCAAAGCATATTTCTTATATTAACTTTAACAGTGCCAAATGCGTTGACTGAAGGATTTGATAAACACAGTTTATTGGCGAGAATTTAATTTTATAAGAATATAAAGTATTGCTAAAAATCGCGTTCAAATCAAATTAATTTTTAAACGTTAATTACAGTTAGAGAAAAAATTGTACCGTAATGGAATAACTATCATTAAAAAGATAATTCTTTGCTCTTTAAGATAGTGTAAAATTTATTTTCGTGCGATTTAATTAAATATCTTAAGAATTAATTAATTCTGAAAGTTGAAAATAGAACAGATGATCTAGAAATATACTCCCGAATGTCATGTGCAAATTTCATGTCGTTACCGTTCACCTTTTAGGAAGAGTTCTTGTGACAGACACATGTATTTTCTGTTTTATATTATAGATGACTGATTTAGAACGAGCATAAAAACTGCATTCTATTTCACAACGAAAAAGGTTTAGAATCAGACCCATATTCGAAAATTTATGAAACTTTCACATATATATTTGTAAATCCATGGAATTTAACTGAGGAAAGCACACTTAATATTAAATAAGGACGGAATAGCTTACAGTCTAAGCTTTAAATATTTTTTTATTAATCTTATCTTTTCTTGTGTATTAATAGTCACTGTACTCTTTATAGTTCAAGCATGAAGATTTTCAGGAAAATATAAGTGGACTCGATCGCAATGCTATTAAGACAAAAACAAAATTGAAACAGAGGTTATTTTCTATTTTTATTAATCAATAAAGGCTCTTTATTTTAACAGAATGTTACATTTTATTCAGTTGAAATTATTTCTCATTTTCAATTTCCAGTATTAACTAAATTTGTAAATTTTATTATCATTGAAATGAAAAAGCAAATGAAATTTCGAATTTTATACTCAAGATTTTACATTTATCCAGAAGATAAATACATTATGTTTTTGCAAATATGAAGGTTTCATTGAAAAAATTGTTTAAATTACTTGAATAATATATTATGGATGAGTCAGCGATTTAATTTGTTGAAAGACGATCATTGTTAAATTAAATATATATTCGTTTTACAAAAACTTTTCGAAACATTGTAACAAACAGTGTAATTTAATTTGCTTATTTTCCTACTCAATGCGAAATTTTAAAAGGAAAAGAATGACATACTTATTTTTCCAGTTAATGCTAAAGTTTTAAAAGGAAAAAAATTATTCGTTATTTTATATCCAAAAATGTTTTTAATATCTTAAAATGCTTTCCAGATATCCATAAATTGGAGGCCCAAAAATACTGAACATATGTTTGATGCATGCAAATATCTCTCCCACACAGCACCAACAAAACATATTCTTTCGAAAAGACAAAATCGATACTATCTGAACAAAGTAAATCCTTCCTAACTGAACCCGCTCTTTTTTCCCCTTCCTCTCCGTTCTACTTTCTTACAATGCAGAATTTTCTCTTATGCGCATAAATACTAAGTTCATTGATATACATTTGAGTTCATTCAGATTTCTTCCACATTTATTTTTCTTTATCTCACGAAAAAATCCCGAGCTTCCTCATCGATAAGCACAAAGAGAACAGTAGAATCTACAAGAGAAGAAAAAATAATGCGAAAAAATGTGTTTATTCCACATTGCAGTTTGTGTACTCCAGAGACAGAGGACAGCAAAACCGAGCTCGCGATATTAAAATAGCTCTCTCTGTCCGTAAACAAATGAAAATCTTCCCGCGTATTGCGGAAAAAGCTGGCTGGCTCTATGGTTTTGCGAACAAACAATACGAAGAAATATGCAAAGCTTTTAGTCTATATCTGGTGGAAAAAATACCTTTAGTCTCTTTGCAGAAGGAAAGAAAGACTGAATATGAAAAGAGGAAAAGGATGTGGGAAAATCGAATGGAATTGGGCAAATATTTACTAAAAACGCTTTTGGTTGCCAAAAATAGAGTATAATGTTGCTATAAAATGGAATAAAATAATATTCATTGACGAAATGGCATTTCTGTCAAAAACCCTTTGCTTACAATAAAGTGTCTGACACGCGCATTGAATAACACAATTTTTGCTATTTAAATCTTTAATTAAGTCCACGTAACGATCAATTTTAAATACAAAGATCACTTGGAAATGCTTAAATGTCTCAAGTATCCTTTATTATCATAAATAGATTGAAACAATAAAAAATATCCCAAATGTGTGGTGTCATCTAATTAGGAGGTTAAATATTCTCATGGTTCAAGGGGTTAAAAACTGATTAGAATCAAACCCATTATTATTTTTCTAAAGATTTCTTTAAAAATATTTTTTATATCAGAATGATATTTTAGTTACAAAATAAATTTCGGACGTAACAAACCATTTTACATATAAAATGTAATTACAGACGCCTTTAGCGTCCGCTCATTCCCTTAAATAAGTGATCGTACTTTGATTTAATTTGTTTTTAACTACAATATTATTATAAAGTATGTTACGTAACTTTCTAAAATTTCTTCAGATTTATAAGGGTATCAAGTCTTATGGACAAGTTAAGCAACTTTTATGGAAAATTAGGTATATACAGCTGTTTTAATTTGAAGAAATATTTTAAAGAGGAAAAAAAATTGAAATTTACGTACATTTAACTAAATAAAACTTTCTCTCAAATAAATTTTAATATTCTTTTAAAATTTATATATCATAACGATTCTTTTTCCCTGTCAAGCCCAACAGTTATTCACAATTATTTTTTGATGTTAAATTTCCAATCAGTTACTTTTGTGAGTAAAATCTCTAATTGAAATAGTAATACTTTCGTGGTTCTTAACTATAAAACAAGAGTTCTAAACACGAAGAAGCAACTTATGGAATTTTTGTCATAAGTAGGCATTTGAGGGTAATAAACTTATTTTTTATTGCAACACATTTTTCATATAACCAGAAAGAATGTTTAATTCGACAGGCTCTGAAAATTAATATTAGCGATTCCCGAGCTTCTATTTCAAAAGACGAATTCGTAAAAAATAGTAAATAATAAAAATTAATAACTTAGAAAAATTGTATTAATTTACTTAAACTTTATAGAAATAGTTCAATTATTTGCTTATATAGTCCAATAAGTGTTGTTTTGTTTTTAAAAAAATCTAGAAAAGAGTTTTTTTTTATATTTTCAATTCGTTTCCAATCACTTAAAATGCTTTACCAATACTCGTAGACTGTTGTCTCAAAGATATTAAACATTTTTTTGCGAAAGGAAAGATTGATGCTTGCAAATACCCACCAATACACACAGATTCAACAAAACATATTCATCTGAAAAGAATCGATACAATATGAACAAAGTAAATCCTTACTAACTGAGCCAACTGTTTTCTTGTCTTTCTTTCTTGCAATCCAAAACTTTCCCTTACGCGCATAAATACTAAGTTCCTTCATTGAAATACGTTTTATTTCATTCGGATTTCTTCCACACTCCTTTCTTTTTCTTTTGTCCGCCATAGAACCGTATCGATAAACACAAAGGGAACGAGAACAGTAGAATGTATAGAAGACGTGGAAAAACGCGAAAAATTTGTTTATTCCACATCGAGTCTGCAGACTCCAGAGACGGAAGATAGCAAAACCGATCTCGCGATATTAAAATAGCTCTCTATAAACAAATGAAAAATCTTCCGCATAATGTAGAAGAAGCTGTCTGGGTTTTGGAAACAAACAGTACGAAAAAATATGCAAAGCTTTTAGTCTATATCTGGTGAAAAAAATGTTTTAGCTCTCTTCGTAAAAAGGCAGAAAAGACGCCTCGTGGATGCGAATTGGGGAGAAGGATGTGGAAATCGAGTAAATATTTACTAAAACCGTTTTTTGTTCTCAAAAATAGAACATAAAGTTGCTATAAAATGAACCAAAATACGATATATTGACGCTAAAAGGCACTTAATATATTGAAAAATGATTAAAGTAAAATCCCACGGAAATTTTTTTTTATGAATTTTTCAGTAGTTGTCTTATTTCAAAAATATTCTTGCAATAAAACAAATTTGTGGAAAGAAATCAACTATATAACAGGAAAAATGTAAATCATCCGTAAACTAAATATTAACTTTTCTGTTACAAGCCAACTTAGAGACATCCAATACTTAATCACATACAGGGTTCCTACTTATATCCGTTACACCCCTTAACTTCTAAACGGTTACAGCTTAGGCCATAAAGTTGATGTCTAGATATAGTTATGATGCTACTCGATGAGACAACTTACATTGTCATCTATCGGTAAATTTTGGAATTAGCGGTCCTATCTCGTAATTAGTGAATGATACGAGGAAAAAGTCAATTAGAAAGATGTAGAGCATTCTCAATTTAGTACGAAAAAATACCTTGCGCACATTAATACTCAAAACAGAATGTAAAAAATGGACATTTGTTTGATTGTGATTTTCAACACTATGGCTTCGTGAAACGCGAGCGAAGCAGGGGAAATGCTGGCGATTTGCATTCATGAGGACCATGGTTCTGTCCCCACCGGTTGCGTTTTTTACTGAATGTCTCTACAAGCCATGAAAACTTTTGCTGATCTTGCAAAATCGTCTCTCCGAACACACAGCTCAACTCAACTATGTCTGGTATAAAAATCACATGGATTTCATGTATTATGCAAATGAGGATGGAACGTCATACCTGTTCACCAGAGACTACTACTATAAAAAGGATGTTTCTGCTGGGTTGTACGTTAAAGCCGAGGGTTATGGCAAAATTTGGCATTAACGAGTTTGCGAGGTGTTGTTAATTTACGGTGACTGTGGGCGTAAGGCAAAATCAGCTGCAATGCTGTATCGTGAACGTTTTTCTGAAGCCCCGCATCCTATACGGCGGACCATCTTAAAAGTTGTAAAACGTTTAAGGAAGATGGGCTGTGTGACCAGCCGACCTCGAGTTCGTAGACCTCATAATGTAGGACGCAAAGTGCAACCTGAAGATGTGCTAGCATACGCTCTCGCCCATCGTCAGAACAGCACAAAAGTGATCAGTTAAAATTGTAGCCTCTCAAAAAGTCGCGTTTGTACAATCCTGAATGAATCAGGTGCTCATCCACACCTATGCAGGGATTGCTGCCAAGAGATGCTGATAGACGTTACACGCGGTGCAACTTCGTGATGAATAGCTTAGAGAACCACCCAACATTCCTGGCAGACATAATATGGACGGATGAGGCATGTTTTTCGCGTAACGGAATGTTTTAATAGACAGAACGTTCATACCTGTTCGCTGGAAAAATCCGAGATATTCTGTCGAAGTTCGACATCAACTACGCTGGTCAATTAATGTTTGGTGCGGAATTTTCGATGACAGGCTCATTGGGCCAGTATTTTACGAGGCAACGTTAACGGGATAAAGGTAATTGGAGCTTCTGCAGGATGTAATAACCGACTTTGTTGAGAATCTACCGTTGCACCAACGCCGAAATGTATGGTTCCAACATGACGGCGCCCCACCGCATAATATTTCAAACATTAAGCAGTACCTAATGGAGACATTCCAGAATCAAGCCATCGGGTTTGGTGGTTTCGTAGAGTGGGCCCCGCGCTCACCTGACTTGACCCCATTGGACTTCTTCTTATGGGGACACATAAAAGGGCAGGTATATGCGACAACTCCGAGAACATTGCAGGATCTTCGACGAAGCATTACTGATACTTGTACCTCCGTAACACCTGCCATGTTACACAATGTGCAGCGCAAGAAATCCAGTCCAGAGTGCAAATGTGTATAGTGGCTAACGGAGAACATTTTGAGCATTATAAATAAATGATCCAGAAGACAAGGACGTGTCTCAGTTTCTTTCTTCCACTCTTTATGGCATGAAAATTTTCGAAATCGTGATCAAACAAATGTCATTTTTTGCATTCTGTTTTGAGTATTAATGTGCGCAAGGTATCTTCTCGTACTAAATCGAGAGTGCTCTACAACTTTCTAATTGACTTTTTTCTCGTATCTTTCACCGTTTACGAGATAGGACCGCTAATTCCAAAATTTGCGGATAGATGGCGTTGTAAGTTATCTCATCGAGTAGCGCATAGCCTTTTTACTATACTAGACACCAAATTTATGACCTAAGCTGTCACCGTTTAGAAGTTAAGGGGGTGTAACGGATATAAGTGGGAACCCTGTATATAGTTTACACCAGCCACTCCTCCACATAAATTATTTTGCTGCAATCAACATTTGAAACATTTCCACCAATCTAAAAAATGGTAAATATTGTAATACTATGGCCTTATGGTAGATTATCCGTTTCTGGATCAGTTGATTGCGGGTTCGATTCCACGAGAGAACCACTGTGTTCACACTGTGAGTACGTTACTTGTTCGCATACGCATTGAATTTCTCTTGGTCAAACTTCCTTATGCTGATACTGGGTGAAAGTTTGGAAAGGGCTGTTGTCTCAGATATCTTCCATATCATCCGACCAGGCTTCAAAATTATAAGGTCCATTTTGTATCTTCAAAACCAAACGCTAATCTAATCTCTAATACTAATAAAGATGAATGTTTGTGTGTTTCTGTGCCTGTTGGCGCTCTACAGAACAGACCGTAGAACGTAGAGCTACCAAATTTGGCACAGATATACTTTGGATGCTGAAGATGTGCACTTCGGAGGCATTAAATTTTTTATTCAAATTTTAATTATGTTGAAATTAAGCCAAATTTCGACGTGCTTGACCTTGTTTTCTTCAATACCTTGCGAAAGAATTATCGCATGAAAATGATTTTTATACCAATTTAAAGTGCAAGCAATTATCTTTCCAATGCTATTAGTTTGAGCAATAATTCAGTTCAATTTCACAAGGTTTTTTATTGTCATGAACTGCGGTGAAGGCCGCTCAAGCAGACAATCTTTTCATTCGACGCTCTCGGACGATAGATTCTCCACAACGGTCAGAGGGAACGGATATAGGGGCAGAAGAACACAAAAGGGTTCTACGAGATGTTCAGGATGGGGGGAATTTCGTGGCAACTACCGGTTCACTGCCAGAAGTTTTTAATGAATCACGGTTAACAAATGCTATTTTTAAAAAATTCAAATACTTTCGTGAATTTTAAACGACTTTTGCGCCTTTAACGCTTCCACTTCCTGATTCAAAATATACAATTGTGTCAATATTGTTACAAGACATTCAAATCAATATTTGAGAAGGGGCAGCGGATAAATGAATTTTCATTTACAATTCTATGAACATTGGATTTAATTTACTTACTGACAAACTGAGAAGTATGAATTGATGTAATTGAAAATTACCTCTCTCTACTATTTGATTCTGGATGCATTTGAATTTCATTTTTGATGTTGGTACTGTTTTATCTAAAAATTGACGATTTTATCATTTCATTCAGTATATAGTAGTCATTTGTCGAAATCTTCAGTTTTATCCATCATTTTTCTAGAAACTAACAGTTTTTTACTTCCAGAAACTTCAATTGGAAATAACTTTATCGTATAGCTTTAATTCTAAATAATTAATATAAAATACAAAAATAAAAACTAATTTATACAACTTGCTTATTTAAAATTTTATTGATATACTAAATTGTTGTAACTAATAAGTTGGGCGAACCAGCCGATCGCCAAAGGTGGCTAGTCTAATCGATAAACTAACTTTAATTTCTAACCTCTTAGCTTTGAATATGGGGCACTGCTGCACAACATATTATCACATCTCATTAAAATATTTTGAAACAGTTAAAAGCATATTTAAATTGTTGGAGAAAGTAAGTGATGTGTCCGCTTGTCAGGTAATGGTTACAGAACTGTCGCAGCTACACGTACGAAACTCAGCAGTTAAAAAGAGGCTCTCAAATTTCCATTTGAGATATTCAGCATTTTATGCTGAAATCAGCAGTCTCAGTTCACATCATTCCGCTGCGCATTGCTGCATTGGAAAACTATTATTCAAGATATTTCTTCCAAATTGATAAGAAAACGTTTAAAAAAATTATTTATCTGAAATGATAATCGCATATAAAGGAAACCTTTCTTGTTCTAGGGGAAATGAACGGCAGCACAAGCCAATGCTTTGAAATAATTCCGATTGCTAGTGCAGTAATCCATCATAATCCTAATGGAAAATAATGACCAAGTCGTTGATGTGCTGTTGGTTAATGTGCTAGACAATATATTGCTAAGAAAATCTATTCACTAGATATAGTTGTACTGATTTATCTATTTTTGGATGTTAGCATACGTTTTGTTACTACGCTGTGGATTGTAGTTTGATTAATTGTATTTTGGTCTTGATTACGCTTTTTCATATTTGTGCAGTGGTATTGATCGCGCCACCGGATATTCTGAACTCGATTACGTTGCTTCATGTGTTTTGCTCTGATATCGATTATAGTACCAGATGCTTAGGTCTCAGCCTTAATTCGGAATTTGATGTTCCATATGGTGATTTTTTACGGTGATTACGGTTATGGTGATTTTTTACGGTGATTACGGTTATGGTGATTTTTTTTACTTTATTCATAGCTGGTACTTTCAAATTCTAATCATAATTAAATCTTCTTCACTACATCCAGAAAAGGAGAAAATAAAAACCGTTATGCATATGAAGCAATCAGCTAAATTAAACTATGTTTGCTTATGTTTACGAGCTTGTTAAATTTCCCCATTAGCAAGAATATCGCTACAAAAAGCTTCTAGATATTTTGGCTTTATCCCTCTATTCTACTCTACTGCACAAATATGCTTCGAAATTTTACAAACTGAGAAACAAATGATTCCTCCAATTTTGCTTTGATACACCGAGTATGCATAAAGAGACTCTTGTTATCTTCAAAAAGAGTTTCATAATTTTGACGTTTTAGACCTTGGAGGAGAGTTCATAGGATGAATAAGAGCGTTGGAATTTGAACTTTAAATAAATTTACTACACAAAAACGTATACGATCAAGGCAACTATTTAAAATAGTTCTTAAAGTAGTAACATTAAGAAGAGAGACGATTCCAAAGGGGGTGCGACAGAAAGCGTTCGATCACAACCGGTGGATGTGAAATGACTCGCATGAAGTTGGCGCACCCAAGGACACGACACTGGACAGCTAAAGGTCATGAACTCTGCACCCCAAAGGAATTCGACCGTCAATGGGAGAACACACAGACGTTAAAGCTGGGCATTCACGAGAAGACTAGCTGTCCTAAGACCGGTTTTTATTCAGCAATTTTGGTCGAAAAATTAGGCAAAGCATTCACGGATGTTCCAAAGTTTGTTTTGAGACAAAGTTCAAAGTTGCAAAATTCCTCCCACCCATCTCTTCTCCCCCGCACGATGGGTTTTCGAGTTTAATTTCTAGCCTCGACGCGATGGGCCAATGTAGGCAGATCCTTTGATTTTCCGCTACCCTCGCATCGAGGCCTCAAATTGGAATCGGCTGAATGAGTTTTGAATTTTTAAGTTCTTTTGAATTCCAGCATTTCGAATCATTTGCTCCAAATTTGACAGGTTTTCGACCTTGACGATAGGTTTTAACTTCCCGGGTTCCAAAAATTGCATTTTGGGAGAGCGGTGAATGGCCAGTTTAACAGACCTCTCTCATCATTTTATCATTTGGCGAATTATGTCTATGTGTCCGTCCAAGTGCGTGTGAAATCCACCCGATAATTCCAAAATGTAGTGAACTAAAGGGATGACATTTGGTTTGAAATACAGTGATCTTCAAAATTATTAGAACGGACTGTTAAGGGAAGACGTTACAATTTTGCTTAATTTTTAATTAATTAAAATTTCAAAAAAAGTTTCCGAGATGCACATTCCCACCCTTCATGTATGTTTGTGCCAAATTTCGTAGCTCTAAGTCCAGCGGTCTGCCCTGTAGAGCGGCGACACAAGGACATATACTTTATTGTTAGTAGACATTACTTTTATGACTATAGCTGCCTGCATTCTGAAGTTAATTTGAGGGAGCAGGACACCGTATATATTGCATTGCCTCTAATCAACTACTGGTTAGAATTCAGTATAACTATGAAATGCGCAACTATCTGCAGCAGAATTCATTCAGAATACACAGATGTATGTAACATCATATATAAGTAAACTCATTTGGTTTCTAGCATAAAAAAAAGAAGTAAGAAAAAACAACCTATTTCAATTTTCTTTTCCGAAAGTTACAATAATACAAAGCTTTGTGCATCCTCATAAAAACCACATTTGCATGAACTCAATGCCTGGACTTGATTATTCAGCAAAATAAACTGCAGCAAGTAAACACACACAATTCGTGCACATCAACCCATCGGAATTTATATCTCTTCTGTGCTGCACCCTCTCTCAGTCTGTCTGGAAAAATGCCAGGAAAAACCCCCTTCGGTTTCTTTTCTGTAATTCGAGAGTTCCATTGTGGGCGTGAAGCTTTATTCGCCAGAATATCTGGCATTTTCTGTTCTGCAAGATTGTCTATTTAGACTAGACATATTATTAAAGTTTATTTTTGGGGAGATTCTGCCATGAAAGTGCTTAGAGCTGTATTTTTAGAGTATTATTATATATCTATAGTCGAAGAGAAATCATGTTGATAGTTATGAGGAGTATCAGTGCGTTTAAATAAAAAGTCCTGGGTACGATCGCAATGTATTTCATTATCTATACTTATAAAAGGCAATGTTTGTGTGCGTGTGTCTGCGATGTGCAGACGAATTTATCGCACTTACAGCCATGAAATTTGGCACACAGGTAGTCGTAATGGTGACTGAATGCACGTCGAAGCCGTAATTTTAAGATTTAATCTAGAATTTTTTTATTTAATATTTTGTGTTGTTTTGGGTGATTTTTCGCACTCATTTCTCAATAGCATGGCTTCGAATAATTGTACAAAAAAAACAGTTACATTATCGGAAAGAACAAACGATTTCCTTTCTAATGAAGTTTATTTCATACCTCTAACATAATTTACTGAATTTTGAGAAATTTTTGAAAAATAGTCACTTTTATGGTAATTTTTAATAAAGATTTCCTCAAATTATCGCATTTGACATTCCAACATCTCTATAATTTTCATTTTTTTTTCAGCTCATAACTGGAACGTTTCTGTCGAATTTAAAACAAGAACGGTTAAAGTATCTTTTTTCGTTTTTTTTAATTAATTTTTCCCTGATCAGTTCAAACAGTTTTTTTTGCTAGCAAGATTTAACAGCGAGAGTTTCTCCGGACGAGTGACCTTCCTCGAGGCAGGTGACGTCATATGCTTTCATTCCCAGCATGCATTTCTACAACCCGATATGTATCTTTTGTTTTGATTTTGTTTTCAAAACTTCTTCGTGTCTTTCAGGGCATTCTTTTTTCCCATTTTGTCCTGATTCCTGAAGTCCTGATTCCACGGGCAACGCCGTGCGCGTACTGCTAGTAAATGATATGAGGGAGAGATGTTGCATTTGGATCCGTATCATTACGTCAATTCTATTAAATATGTGGGCCGTAAAATAGGAAAATTAGGTTGTAACGATGCAGGTGTGGTGTATGAAATCATTAAGATAAGACGCTACGTGGTTACGCTGGTGGTTAAAATGTGTTTATATTTAGATGCCAATAAATAATATTTTTTAAAAATTCTAAGAGCACTTACGCTGTTTTAAAATTAGTAGCAAAATATTTTATTATATCCTGAGATTGGAAATTTGTTTGGCTACCATTTATCCTAATAATTATATTAAAATAGTTTAAAAATAAAGTTAGGTTATGTTTTTTTCTGTCTATAAGCTGCTAAGATTGAACTACAAACAATTACCTAAATTATACTGTTTAAATCAATGGGATTATTATCTTGAACAAGAGGAATAGCCAAGAAAGCCGTTACAATCATCAGGAATCCTCATAAATTGGAAGAGGAGAAAGCCTAAGCACAAAAAATGACATAACGACAGCAAATGTTTCAAAAAGAACAAAAAGAAAGGTTACGTGATTTTACACGGTGTCTCCACAAGGAACTCCCTCATTTTAAAATTAAATAATTCGGTAACGGACATCTATACAAGAATGAAACCAGTGGTATATTTATTTTGAAATCTGTAAAAATCTCGTACATAAGTTTCAAATTTAGTTACAAATACTGCTGACAGGATCCCTTAAAAGAGCACTCAGTGCAATCAGTCTTCGGAAAGTTTCGTAGTTGAAACATGATAGGAAGTTAGCGTAGTGAAGGAAATGGATGAACGCATGTAATCCATGAAGCAGCATGCTTTTCTGGTACTCGAGAATCACCGGTTAAGTCACAGTCCTATGCCTACAAGGCGCAGCTTTCGATTCTGGTTTAAAATTGCGAAAGAGCCTGGTGCGAAAACCCTTCGCCAGTTTTTCAACAAATTTCAATAGACAGACAGCGTGGCTGATGTAAAGTGAAATGTTTACCCCAGACAATTTGCAGTTATTGCTGAAAATGTCGCGAAAGTTTCTGCAGTTATTCAACTTAATAAGAGGAAATTGATCTGAAGAGTCGCATCGGAATCCAGATTGAAGCAATGCAGCCCGCACAGAATATTGAGGAACGCTCGAAAACTGTTTCCGTTTAGGATCCATTGTAACCAAGCCGTAACAGTTCGAGTTGTACGATAAGCAGAAGAGAGAGCGAATAAAACGTTGGCAATAACTGATGTTGTTGGATTCGATGTTAGCTGTATATGGTTTACAGATAAGTCCCATTTTCGTGAACAGACAAAACTGTCGGTTTTGGGAGTCCCGAAAGCCCGCATTTGTGTCCAGTATTCCTTAAAAGTTACCGTTTGGGCTGAAGTCGCAAAGGCATCTGTTGAGTTAATGAAGTCGTCAATATTATAAAAAGTTTATTAAAAACTCAACATATTGAATGAAAAACAATTGGTACCACTAGATGGGTATCGCCACCAAATCACCGCTGGGGCGGGTGATTACAAAACCACCATACTGCAATATACACCACAATAGGACCACTTCTAGGACGAGTGGCTGAAGCATAATTGGATTGAACTAATCCTTTCTGAAGGTGAGAGGAGTCTGCTGGAGTTTTAGATGGCGCTTCATATACCCGTTACCTAACAGCATCATTCTCCCTTTTTTCAGTGCGAGAAACAATTACTAGTGAAACAGCGATTTTGGGACAATTTGTCGCCACATTACCAGCGTTAGAGGATCAGCCAGACACTTCGTGGTTTATGCAAGAAGGGGTCCTGCTACACCGTAACCCAGCGGTTTTTGCCTTTCTAGAGAAATACTTAAAGAATAAATTCATTGCTTTGAACTATTCCATTATGTAATAAGCATGGATTGGCCTCCATACTCACTCGATATATCTCCCTTGCGACTACTTCATGTGGAGCACGCTGTTTCTGAGGATCAGCACTGTTTTCTGAACAGTTCTGCGACACTGGACGAGCATGAAAAGTTGATCTGTGAGAGACGAGCGTCCGTTTCCTTCGAGACACTGCAGAGAGTGGCTGAAAATTTCATTCTTCGTAAAGATTCATTCTCTATGCTGTGAAAGGGGCACATTTTGAATCGATTGTAATGTGAATACAACGCTTGCTTGTAAAGGACAATTTATAACCTTTTTCTCTGGCTCCGTACTACGACTACGGTGTAAGCGCTACCTGTTGACAACATTTTTAACAAACTCTGAAACTTCAGTTTCAGATTTTTACGGTTTTTAAAATAAACCTACCGCCGTTTTCATTTCTCTATCGACCTCCGTTGCCGATGTATTTAATTTTAAAATGAAGTCGTTCGTGGAATCATATATATATATATATCCTATGTGAGGAAACAAAGGAAAAAGAAGAGCTGACACAATGCGTAAAATATCATATTTGGGTTCATACATTGTGTGCTGGTGTGAATTTGAGAATCGACAGATATTTCGGCTTCGATTGCTCTATCTAAACCTACAGGGAGGAAAGGAGATCTGGCGTAGGTGGAGTAGGGAAGGGAAGGAAAAAAAGTCCTGAAGATTCGCTATGGGCAAAGGTGCGTTTTAGGAGATTCGTTGTGAATATTTAGCCGCTTGGAGGAATAAAATGAAATGTGTTTTCACTTTAAGTGGCATTCAAAGAAGCTTACTATGTATAATATAAAATATAATAATTTACTTAAATCTATCACGTCATTATGTAATCGCTGGTTGTTCAAATCTTACCTGGTCTAGCGCGTGCAGACAAGTCCGTGATTAAAGATCTTATGATAAAGGGGAAGAACGACATCTTCTGTTGACTAATACGAACTTGGATAACCTATGTTGCAAACTCAAAAAATCTGATTTAGTGTAATAAAGATAGTTAGAACGCCTTATTGGAAGATATGAAGGGGGAAATTGTACCACATTTTTTATGGATTGGAGATAAGCCGGGAAAATCTTCAGCGTTAGCCCACCCATAGTAAGTGAGCGACTTGTTGCTAAATCATAAATCGGTCTGCCAGTTTAACCTAAGGACAAAACCCATATCTTTCTTCCTCCGATTCATGTTCCACAACCATGTCGTACCTTAACTACTAGACAATTAGTGAGCACCTATCATGGAGTTTAATTAACTTAGAAGAAGTTGAATTTTCTAAAATTATTTGCAAAATGGGAAACTTTTACAAATATCTCTTTTCAAATCAATACTAATAATCGATATTTGTCACAAAAGAATTCATAAAAAGAGTGAGAATAACGAGAATGAAACATAAAAAAACAAGAAACATTGAAATATTATTTATTTCTTGTCGGATCAAGTATTTATCGCATGCATTAGATTATTATATTATTAAAAAATATCAAGCCTTACTTTTCTATTTACATTTAAATTATCAAGTTCATCACTCGTGATTGTTCAAATAATTGATTGCATACTATTAAATTTGGATAATTATATTTAATAGTTGACGAAGAGATAGCTTGTTAGACCATAAGAAATTTGCGAAGCCAAAATTGTAATTACTTTGTTTACCTACAACTATATACATATTTAAGTTGTTTTCATTCGCTAAAAAGACATGGTGACTTTCTTGGTAATTAAAAAACTTCTTGTTCAGCCTCGTCTACTTAAAACGAAACGTTCTTTCAGATTAAAAATTGCAGCTGCTTGAGGAAAAACGAAAACAGAAAGATTCATTTTAAAATATTAATGCATTCTTGCAAAAGACTTGTAATTGTCAAAACAAGAAATTCGAAGTGTTTATTGAACCGAACGATCCATCCAAATTGTTCCGAAGAATTGTTTATTTACATTCCAAGAGTACGATATTTAATTTCGAGGAAAAACAAAAACATTTAATATCGCCACCGCTCTTTCAGCGTGTTTTTATCTTTTACCGCCTTTTTATTTTTATTTAGAACGCTTTCTTTATATCACCATCCAATCGCAAGGATTCGAATGGAAAAATTGGAGCAATTCCATTGCCATTTTGAAATTTCGATTGGCAGAGCGTAAAAAGAAAGGGGAGGGTAAAAAAAAGAGAAAAACTCCTCAAAAAAAGGTATTTTAATCGGATGAGTGCTTACAACCAATATGTATGTAAATCCCGGTTCCCAATCTAATCGCTGTTTGAGTAAGAAAAGAAAAGTGAAGATTAAAAAATAAACAAAAAATTGGCAAATCTTTGTTTTGTTTGGGTCTGTTTATATGAGAAATTCTAATCGAAAAGATCTATCGATAGTTTGGAGGAACTGCTTTGGCAGATAAACAACGAGGAACATTTTCTATTAAAGTATTATTTAAAAAAGTTCCCAACTGTTAAACGACGACAAATCGATGTAATAAGGATTCTTCGGTACATTTAAATAAAGTTGCTTCAATTGTTATTTCGAATTGTGGAATGCAATATTTTAGATAAGTTTTTTGCAGTTTTAAAACTCGTAAGATACAGTTTTGTAACCAATAAAACATTTGATTTTTCAGCTTGATAAATAAGCTCAAATATGCATTTGTATAACGTATTTTACCATGTTTTTTTATGTTTCATAAATTTTTCCAATTATTACAAACCAATATCTCTATCTTTCGTTTTACTTTCGCTTATCAATATTTAATTGTCACTTTGCTGCACGTTTTTAAACGTATAATATGTATTTTGATGTTCTATTGAGTTTTAAACCTATAGATTGTTAGATGTGTTTTTCGACTTTCCATTTTATTTATTTATATTATTTTCTAGAGGTTCATACATTCATATAGTTTTCGTTAAATATGCTGAAAAAATAATCTAAAAAGTATGAATTTACAACTTTCAAAAGAACGTCGAAAAGGAATATAAAGGATAATGTTTTCAAAGAGAAAAACCTTTAAAGGTAATACAATACTGCAATTCAGGCAGAAAGTTGTCAAATGTTTAAGTATTTCTTTTATTATGCTCCAAAACTGAGGAAGTTATGGCACTTTTGTGGCTAATAAGGTCTTTGGGTTTCTTGTAAATCAAATCTTTCGAATGAATCCAAAGATAGAAATCACATACATGGAGAATAAGTTGGCCAATGCAATGTACGAGGATAACGATTTGGTAAGGATAGGCGATAACTTGCTTTCCGAACACTGTTAATGTCTTAGGTGGGCTGTTAAATCGTGAAGACCAGTTCAGTAGAAAAAGTGTTGTATTTTCACCATCTATCAAATTTGATAATAAAAATACGATCTTTCGTTTAATATAACAGTTTGGAAGACATTTTGAAAAGGAGTGGAAGAGATGTTAAACAATTTCCCATTATGTCCTCTCTCATTGCACGCATATGTGAAGGAACCTAACGAAACTCTGAGAAAGTATTTGAGTTCAAAGTTGTAGGTCAATTAAAACTTACACTGAATAAGTGTATTTCATTTAGCATAAGCTGTTGCCAAAAGTAAGAATTAAATATTAAAAAATACAAAATTTATCGTTTATTAGTTTATGACTTTTATTTCGTAAAAGCAATGAAAGTTTATGAGATGGGACGAAGTTTTCATCATTGTTTTTCTTATGGAATTCACCATTGTAATTCAGGTGTCGTCCTCGTCATCTGACCGAGGTTCAAAATTACGAGGTCCGTCCCAAAATAGCCCTCGTGTTGCTTCAAAACGGGACGTTAATATAACTAAACTAAATCACCATTGTAATTTATTTATTGGTAAAATATCCTGAACTTCACTTACTTATATGGAAATTTGAAATGAAATGCGTATTCGTATTTCACGGCATTCCTTGAGAATTTGATGTTTTTGAAGGAAAGGGTAAAACCATATTGTGATGCAAATAAATAAAATGCATTTCCTATATTCCAAACGCAGGAAAATGCTCTTTTCCAGTACCATAGAACTATTGTTTCTCATCTTTGTAGTCCATCTCTTTCGATCAACACCTGGGGAGAAAACGATTCTTTGGTGTCCCTACAGAAAATCCCACATAAGTAGTCCACACAAGTCCCTACAGTAATGCTTTGCCGCACTAAGTTGCTGAGATAAGCATCTCAAGTAAAAAGGAAACTTGCTCTACTCGTATATCTTCTATCATTTTTTTCTAACTAGCTGTTCCAAATACATTTTTAAATATTTACAGTGTTTTTAAGACTCTAGATATCTACTTTAGCAGTTTCGTTCACAAATAGTACTTTCGAGTAATTTTATGATCTTAAAATGGCGCAAATGTGGACACAAGTCGCCTTCCCTCTGAATTGTTGTCCTCTATAGAGGATGATCGATATTCCCAAACAGTGGCGGACTGGTTCTGAAAATAGTGGTTGCCACGGGTGGGTCAGTGACGGTCCACACATGTCTACAATCATAATATTAATTCATATATATATATATATATATATATATATATATATATATATATATATATATATTCTTATTTAATTTTATATTTAATTTTTTATATTTAATTGTATTAATTTAAATCTATAATATTTAATAATTATGTATTTAATTTAATTTTTTATAATATATTTAATTTTTCCGCGTCTTTAAAATAAATCCCTTTTAACACCCCTTAATTTTCTACGTTTAAAATAGTGAAATTATGATTGAAGTTATTTGATTTTAAATTCGGGAAGTTAAATATTTCGTATACGGTGTTGGCGACAAAGTATGGAGGAGAAATGCTGCTCATTAGTAGGGCATCTGTTGAAAGAGCCAGGAACCTTTAAAACAAACTTTATGATGATTTATAGTTTAGTAATTTGTACTGGTAATGTTTCAGTAATTTGTAATTAAACTGGTATCATTAAAAAGATATTTTTGAATTATAAGTAATTCAAAAATCCTTTTGTTAGATAGTAATTTTTGAAAATATTGCGAAAAAGCGCCAAAATCTTGCTTAATTTTTAAGTTACTAAAATTTTAATTTACTTTTGGACTTTAAAAAGTTGACAATTATTTTCATCCTTTTTTGAAGAGCATGTGTGCCAAATTTCATAAAGGTCGAGTAAAACTATAGATTTGCACAAAATACATCCTTATAATGTAAAAAACTTCTTTTGCTGTGTTAAAATGCAGTCCATTTTCATTGTTTCGCTAGTTTTTTTCTTTAAGTCCAGTCTTTTTCTTTCTTTCTTCGTTACTTCAAATAAATTTAGTTTTTGATAGATTTTCTATGTTATTTTAATAAATTTACTTTTTAGCAATGACATTAGGCTCATCTTTCCACTTGAGGCATGATAATATTCCTGGAGATTGTGTAATTCATTTATTTGATATGATGAGGTTAAATTTTCACTTTATAATAAGCTTAATAATGTGCAATAATTGTAGATTATAATTATGCAAAATTAAAAAAAATAATCTTCATTGAATCTCGTGTTTTTTTAGACTTTTTTTGACAGTTGAATGTAAAGATTTATGTCATTAGTTTCATTAGACACAAAAACATACTACCGCATCAAAATTTATCTCAAATGCTAATACATTTCCTACCTACTGTTTTCTTCTTCTTTTTTTGCACAACTAATTTCTTTCTCAGTCTTTTGTAGCAATTAATACTTAACAAATATTAAATAAGTTGGCGAATTTAAAGTTTGTTAATATAATCAAATTAAGACAATTAATAAGATGGACGAGTCTGTTGGTAGCCGAATGCGACTATGTTTATGCGACTGTGTTTATTACTACAAAAGCAATGTAAAAATAGAGAAATGATAATTTCAGCTTACCTCTCAAAATTTTTTTCTTTCCTTTTTGAAAGATACGCTACATATGTCTTTATTCTCTTACGACTAAAAACAGAAATAACACTTTTCTCACCAATTATTTTCAGACTAATAACAGAGGGCCCTTTACTCTTCTAAACGAAAACTCCCCCCACACGCATAAAGAAAAGCGCGAGTGTTGTCTTTGCATAGATGCCATTTAGTGTCCTAGTCACAGTTTTAGCCAAGAAAACCTTTTCCTACAGGCGAATTCCCTCGTTTGTCGGATTTATGACAGTAAAATGAAACAACAGAAAAGAGAGAAAAAAGCACCTCTTATAGATATCCTCTCACAAGAACCGCACCCTTTCTGCACAAAGGGATGCAATTCCTTCCGTCTTTCCGGGGCTTTCGAAACCAACAAAAAATCTTAATGAGTATTGCGGCTCGACTTTACACAGAAGAGGTACCCTGTTCCAAAAGCCCGAGGGTTTGTGCAGCCATCTCAACATTCTGGAGAAACAACTGTAAATGATCGGAAGGTCAAAGGAAGTGGACAGAGGCAATACGACGGCAATAAATCCCAAACGACTGAACGCCGAAACATGGGTCTTGGGTACAGGGCTATTTTATTTGTTTGCTTTAGAAAAGCTTACTATAGAGAAAGAGTTCTTTTTTTTTCTCTCCCACACTTCCTGGGGGCCCAAATTGTCTTCTGTTTAAAGGGCACACTTGCCATGGGGCAAGCTGGCAACCTCGCCAGTCCGACACTGTTCCCAAATGCAACCCCAGTAGACAACAGGGAGCAATTCATTGCTTCCAATAAAATTGTGACTATATCTTTCGATTATGTACAAAAACCAAATGCAAAATACTAAATATGAATTAATCAGAAATAAGGTGTTGAAGTAATTTGTTTAGCTTTGAAATAGTTTATCAATACACAGGGTGCCCACTAATTTTTAACAAAACACCACACAAGTTAACCACAGAAGTTTAACTTGAAAATACATGGTAAAAACGATTTTTTTTTGTATATTATAAATATTTTTACAACATACATCGGTATAAGCTATAACTTATAATATTCCCTTTCACTTTATCAACATCCTGTTTTAGATACGTTGCAAATATGATGAAAAAAAATTGTATTTTGCAATATGTAAAGCATAGAATTGTATTTTTGGCTTAATTAGGAAATATTTAGGGTATATATAATATAATTTAGGTAACAGACTGCTATCGATAAATTAATGTAACTATATTTAATTTATTGATAGCAGTTAAATTATGTCATTTAACAAGCTTTATTTATAGTTAACAAATCTACGCATTTAAGGCATAATAGAGATATACTTAGATATTTACTGAACTGCTGTCTATACCCCTTTCAGTTGGTAATTACTGTGCACTAATTAAGGTGTAAATATATAATAAAGCTTCAGTATTAAAATTCAAAGTAGTTAACGCAAACTTTCGCGTCAACTTCCTGCTTTGTGGGATGGCTGTTGGTAAACACTTTAATTATGTCTAAGAATGTCATTAATTTGCAAAGGAACTTTATTATGTTGCAGCTGCGGTGATAAAAGCCAAACAAATTAGCTGATTCTGCATAACAACTATTCCATTTAATGTCGTTCAGTTTCGTTATTCAGGATGAAAATGTTAAAGTTCCATGAACAACTTTCATCCGGTTCTTTTGTCTAGGGGAAAATGTTTCCATTTGTTAAATGGAATCTTTTGAAATGTGAAATTATTTATTTAAATTATTAATGGCTGAAAAACAATTATTTTAAAATCCAGACTCTTTTTGAAAAGGAGCTAAAATGTGGAGTATAGTTTCAAACAGAAGATATTAAGTAATTCTCGCGTTGGAGAAATTTTTGATTTTTAATTACATGTCTTTTCGTCAAATAAAACATAGCGGAGCGAATTTGAAGTTTGAAAAAAAAAACAATTCGTTCGGTTCTGTGCGTATAGATAGATCGCAAATGTGATTTAAAGACAAATGTTCAGGCGTTTTTAATATAATTACATTGTTTAATCATGACTGAAAGCTGAAAATATAAAATTACATAAAACCATTTAATTCATGTATTTTTGTAATGTAAACACAAAATATTTCATCAAAACAATAATTTTTTCTAGGGAATTTCAGTTAATTTTGATCATTTTTTTTTTTTTTTTTGCTATTTTTTTCTTTGCTGCGGAAAAAATCGAAAAATTTCAGGCCATGATTTTTCCCAACAGAAAGATATTTCAAAAATAGAAATCAAACAAATTTGAAATCGGGAGAAAATATATACAATCCACTTCATAAATTATAATCGTGAGATGAAAAAAAGCACTTTCTCTTCCCAAAAGCCAACTGCTAAACTGCTGTTATATACTGCTTCAATATCGTGGGATGAAAGTTACAGCTAGATGATAAAAATCAGTTGTTTTGAGAAAACCGTAAATCATATCATAATTTATTTAACCTGAGAGGAATTGAATGAAATTTTAAATAGCTGATGGGTATCGCCCAAAACCCACTCGTAGTGCTTTAGGCACTAACACCAATGGTACCTTTTGATGCATTTACGCATAATTCGTCAGTTATTTAGTTACCTAATTACGGCAATTACCCAACGAAAAGTACAATCTACTTATAAAAGCATAATTCTGAAACTTAGACAACTTTTAAAAAATCCTGAAGTATGCTTCATTGCGTTCCAAACAGTGAGCTACAAAATTTATGTGAAAATTCAAAAGCAAGATGGAATGTGTCAATAACCGGGGGAAAAACGAAAAAGTTATAACGATTTCTCTTCTTTCGTTCTAAAAAGAGCATACTGTAACCCTTCTGTTACCACTCACTGCATACAAACCAACTCATCACCCAAAAATGAACCATCTTACTTTATACCCAGCCCCTCAATAGCCCGTCCTAAAATCCTTCCCAAAGTCCCAAGCGAGATTCCGTCCACCAGCAACCCTCCCCCTCCACAAAACTAAATCAAAACAGATGCGACACCACATAGATGCAAATGAGAGAAAGTTCTCTACCATCACCGGCGAATTCTTAGTCCCTGGAACGGAAGTCCTCCGCGGAGTAAGTAACTTTTATTTCTCCGGGACCTTTAAGGAAGGCCCGTTAACTTAATAGCCGGGACACTGATTCAGGAGTTGAAGGAATAAATGAACCCGGGTCCTTTGCCGCAGCGCCGCTGTTGAAGAAGGAAGACGATAAAGCCTTGCTGGGGATATCGGCGAGATTACTTTTCGGGTCCCTTTTATGAAATATCCAGTGATTTGCCTCGCTTGGATGGATGAGTTTATCAAAATGAGAATGTGTTGGCTGATGCCTGCTTGCTGGAGACTCTTTTGAATACGTACTCTTTTGGTGAAGGTTCCGATGCCTATTCCAAGGGGATTTTGGACGGAGTGTTTATTGCGTCGGGGATTGCTAGGAACGGAATGATGTATAAATGAGTGTTGCAAATTTAGCAGTGCAGCTGAAAGAAAGAGAAAAGAAATTTTTTCGATACGGTTTTTAAGACCATTTTAATAACAGCCTTATTAACTTTTCTTATGCCTTTTCCCAAAGACGATGACATTTGTTAATTAAATATAGTCGATGCTTGTGCTTTTATAAGGAAAAAAGTTGGAAATTGTATTCTTATGGTACAAGTTTACGGACAGTTTAAATGTAATGATTAGATAATGTTGTTAGCACTGTTTTTTTGTAACCAATCAAGATTCAGTGAAACATGCTATTTATAGGCTGTAAGATTTGTGTGTAACTTAGAGATGACTGAATTTTTCTTTTATTATAAAGTGATTTCTAGCCTGGACCAACGATTTATGAATCCATGAATTAAAATGTGCTTGACCTATAGCTCCAGAAGAAGAAAGACCTCCTTGCCAGAGATAGAAATGCGAAAACTTTCCCGGGTTCATTGTCAAAACTCCAGTATTTTGCCACTCTTTTACCCCTTGGATGAAGGTCATGTTGGTTTGGCTGTAGAGTCTCGGGTTTTACACCACAGATTAAAAACCAGAATTTGAATTAGCCTAAAAATGTACAGATTAAACTAAACGTGGTGTAATTGAATAAGAGAGTGTGGGTAATCCGTTGATGAGGAATCAGTACTCAGAAAGATTAGTTCCAGAGGGAGAATGAATTTTTAATCATCATTTAGCAGTAAAACTATTCTACTGGCTTGTAAATAGAGAAAAATAATTAAATCTGGTACAGCATGTGTAGGGTTTCGAGTGGGATACTCCAGTAGGTTGAAGGAGGAACAATTTCAATATTTTAAGAAGTTAATGACGGTACAAACATTTGCGACAGTCACAAATATTGAAAGAAAAAATAAAGAGATTTCGAGGTTGGGTGCTGCCCTGCATATCAAATTATGTCATCAAATTTCCTAGTCACATCGCTTCAAAAATCATTGTTAATCGTCAACGTCGTTCTTCAATCTCTCTGTCTAGCTAGTGCAGTAAAAGAAATAGAATCTTCATTGTCGTCAGAAGGGCGCCAACTGGTGGGACGTGAACTGCGCCATCCCGCATACTCGTTATATATGTAGGGTTGCCATAATTTCCAAGCACTAATACGGGACATTTAAGTGCTAAATAAATAAAACGTGAAAAAGTGAGTAGGTAATGGTTTATTTTACTCTGATAAAAAAAATCAATAACGTTTAAGCAATCTAATAAAACGAACACGTAAAATAATAAAAAAGATGCAAAGCTAATCCTTTTTAGCCCAGTCATAATTTAAAGTTTATTTTACTTTCTTAATGATATCATTTTCTTCTTTCACATAATTATAAAATTGGACGCAAATCATTTAAAAATTACAATGACGCAGAGTTTAGAGAGAAACCGGAACAAAAACTGGACAAATAGTACTACGGTACTGAGTAGTTAAGTACGGTGACAGTCCCGTATATACGGGACGTATGGCAACCCTATATACATCTCCGATGAAAAACAATTTGCTTCATCTAAAAGTATTAGGTATTGCAAATTAGTATAAGTATTGCAACACACAAAACATATTACTCAAGAAACACTTTTATAAATTTAATCGGTGATCTTTAAAGCTTTAGAGAATATATCTAATGTAACTGTATTGCTTTCACCAAGCTTTTATTTTTGTAACTGAAGAGAAAAGATTCCTTCCATGGAGTAGAATTCGTACAATTGTTCAATCACTCAGTTATCTCATAAACACTTTTAAGCCAGTTTGTTGCTCGAAAAGAAAATTATTTATTTAGAAATATGTGCAGAAAAAATACTTTTCGCTTCTTTTACTTTTATTTGACTTTTTATCAAACGAGGCAGTATATTAGTTAGGAAAGACCCTGGGGATAACAAGCGCAAGAATTTATCTTATGTGTTTGTTTACTACAATGAGCTCTTTACAATATTAATTTGTATTTGCCTCCTCGGGCGTTTGTTTCTTAGAATATTCGATACGACAATTGAATTTTTAATGTTACAAATATGCAATCGTATTTATTCGTTGAGAATGTATTATTTATAATTTATGATTTGAAATGCAATCATGTATTTATTTATTTCTATACTAATATGCTTGTTATTCCTTTTCTTTCAATATAGCATCCGAATTTAAAATTATATATTTTTAGATCCTTATGAAACATAATGCGATTTCGTTTATTGTAGATGCCTTGCTTTTAAACTAATGCAGCAATTATTACAAGCAAATGTCTCATTTTAGGGTATTTCAGTCTAATCGCAATACAATATAACTTCAACAGAACTGTAGTGTTACACAATCTGATGTTTTACTTATAGATTAGAAAGTGTTTTTCCTTACTTTTTAAAGAAAAACACATTTTATTTTTTAATTGGAAAGAAATATCGAGTTTCTTGATTTTATTTAGAGGTCATGTTTAACAATATGAAAAACAAAGTAATAAATAATGTTACAACAAATCTTTAAAAATATAAAGGATATTTGATTACTGCAGTAAAATAATTAATAAAAAATTATCTGCAAAATATATAACAACTGATTATGAATAATTTGAATTCTAAACTATTATTATTTAATTGATTGATTACATTTATTAACTTGCCACCCATTTTAAAGCTACATGCAGGCAACATACAAGGACTTCGTAATAACCAACCGTGGTCAGATTACGAATACGACACCACAACTGTTAGCCTAATATAGAAACGCCCACACAAACCTGAGGTCATTTGGCCAACGACGACAGATTTAACATCAAAACAGGTATCTATGCATGAAGGATCTTTGGTGATATTCGACCACCAACGATAAAACCGAGAATTCGTCACAATGTCACTGTGATTATGTATTGTTGGAACCAGTGGCGGCTCACCCATTAGGGCTGCAGAGCTGCAGCACCCCGACATTATTTTTTAAACTTGTATTTTTCGTTTTGAATCTTATTTGCTTACTTTTACACTCTCGGAGGTCAATGACTTACAAAAATGCAAAAAAAATTAATAAAAATTGAAAAAAAAGACAGAAAATGAATCCAAACGAAGAGCGACGCAAGTCTGAGCTGCAAAATAATTTGCAAAAAATCCGGAGTGAAAAAGCGACTCTTTCTTCCTTTAGCTTAGACGCGCTATGGGCTGAAAGTCAACACAGCTCTGGCTGGCACGGAGCCAACTGAACGAAAGAAAGATGCTCTTTTTAATATATTTTTCTTTTTTCCTCACTCTCGCACAAGTTGGAATCTCACTGGCTGTTCACGAGTTTCGGTTCGTGTTGCGACGATAGATTCAAGCAAATAATACTATTCTAAAACTTGCAAAATTTTAGAGTATTTAAGTAAAAAATGCATTTAATATGTTTTAGCTTAAAAATAAATTTTCTGTATATGAGTTATTTGATATGCATTTTTGAAAGAGTGTTATCGAGTGAACTGGGCAAGGAGGAAAGTGGATTATTATTTTTTTTTCGTCAGAGGAATCGTCACATCAACATTCACTTTAATTTTTGTTAGTAAAACTAATAGAAAATGTCATATGCTGGTTATTTACTTCGTTTGAAATGCAAGAAATTTCACATCTGGATTTGGAATAAAAAAATTGGTCTACTTGGAGACAAAGTAGCTTTTAAAATTGTATTCTCTCGATAAACATTTTTTTTCAGCCCTCCTCGTTTTTGAGCTCACGAGCCGCCACTGGTTGGAACACTCGATACATTGTAGGGAAATGATGGTAACCAGTAAGTTTCATTTAAAGGAGTAGTAATGTGAGAAAGACCAAATAATTTAGTAGAGCAAAATTCCCAAATTCAAATTAGTATTTTATTTAATCTTTAATGTCTTTGGACAGACTTTTGAGACAGTTACTTTGTATTTAAAGGTGTTATACATAAAGTGCTATATCTGCTCAGTTGATAAAATTGAATTTGATGTACTCTATATTGAATTTAGTTAACGAAGCGGTTGGAAAATAGCAATTTTGTAAAGTGCAAAAATGGTTACAAAACTGCCATCAATGTCGCAGAAAGAAGCCTTAACTTTTCTTAAACATTGTGTGCCTCACTGAAATATTTTTGCCTATGTATTTCTTTTTGATTCCTTTGATTTTTTAAAAACATTTGTTGTCATACATTATATCAACTTTATTTAACATTACAATAAGGAAACTTGCAAGAATCCTAAAATATAATCTAAATACATTGTGTAATCGTAAAATATGTTGTGAAAAGTTTTCTAAATATCATTAAAGTTTGTTATGTGGTTATTTTCAAAGTGACAGGTTTATGTTTTATCACTATAAATACAAAGACCACTACTATTATAAGAGACGAATAGTAAAATTCACAACTAAATCTATTTTCTTCCCACAGAAATGAGTTGTGATAACTATGGAAAAGGTTATGCATACACTTGTTGAACACTTTAAATCTTGAGCAATCCAAGCAAGTACTAAATCTGTCAACACGAACAACCCCTACAAACTAATCTTTCTCTGCAACTGAGAATATTCACTACCTTTTACTAACTATAAACTTAAAGGCTGGAGAATTCCCCTAAGACACAAACTGAGCTTACATCTATTATCAAACACGAACAAAGTGCTAAATATACTCTTCACACGAGCTTTGTAGACATTTTCACTAGATATGTAAGTCACGCTATACTTCATCAGAAGTGTTTATGTTTGCTTAAACAATGAAGTATTTAAATAAGGTAAACACAATAATCCAGATCCGCTCATAAATTTCAGCATGTTAACCTATTCTTTACGAGAATCAGTAATTCTAAAACAGTAGCTTTTTAATATCTGGCATGCGATGTAAACAAAGAGAAACCATTGTAATCGTCAAAAAATTCGACTTCTTTATTTCAATGAATCTCCACAATTTAAGACTCTTCGAGTCCGTAAAACCATTTATGGAATTATGTTTGTCTATTTGAGAACACCGTAGAAGAATGAAATTTTGTATCTGGGTTTTACATAAAAAATTGTATATTATTTCAAATTTTGGAGGAAATCCGTAAAAAAGAAAGTCTCTCTGTCTTTCCATTGTGTGTATGAGAGCCCGATAGCTCAAAAATACAAATGATCCAGACGGATCAAATTTGAAATAAAGATGTAATGTTTGGCTTTTGTTGGTGATGGTTGATAGAACGCTTGGCGCTATCCTTCCAACGCGGAGGGTTGCTTTTTGTAAACACGTCAGGGTTCGGCGTCGACCTAGGAGGAGAGAGAGAGAGGTGATATGTCTGGTATGTTTGTGTCTGTTTCTTGAATAAGCTCTGACGTCTCAGTTCGATGCACTGCACTAAATTTCTTTAAAAAAGAAATGCACCTCAATTTATATTCAGTGCATCTGAAAATCATCGTTTGCATTCTTAACCATTTGTAAACTTCCCTCACATGTGAGTCAAAATTTATGTAGTTCCTGTTTTCTTGTACCGGTATGAAGTTATTTTGTGATTTCATCTAGCGTAATCTAAAGAATGTTGCAAACAATATTCTTTTCATGCAAATAATTATCCTCCAAAGAGGTGGTACATGTATATGATACTTACTTTTAATGCAGTTACTACACGTAGAATAATACTAAAGAGCAGTAGGAAGAATGCAATGCACTTTCCAAAGGACTCTGGAACCACATTTGAAGAAATTACTAATAACAAAAAAGTATTCAGTTTTTATTGAGTGAATCTAATTTTAGAATACATTTCCAATCACGTATTTTCGATATATGTATTTAAGAAAAAATAAACATTTTAACAAATCACCTCTACTAATAATAAAGGAGAATGTGTTTGTGTCTGTGTGTTGGCCGCTGGACTTAGAGCTACGGAATTTAGCACGAACATTCTGTGGAGGGTGGGAATGTGCACCGTGGAGTCGTTTTTATGAAATTTTAAATATAATATTAATTAATTAAAAATAAGCAAAATTTTTTCGATTTTCCGTAATGATTGTCGTACGAATTTTTCTCTAATTTTAATAACCTTTTAAAATATTTTTTGGTATAATTTACAACAATACTTTTCATTGCTGCAGCGCATTTCAAACCGTTTTCATTGCCTAAAAAAATATTTAATTTTGTGATTCTCTTCCATTGTTTAAAGCTTAGAAAATATCCTTTGGATTTTACTTCCTTCTTTTATTTGATCAATTTTTCTGTGAAATCTGTAAATGAAATCCTCAAGATGGTAAGAATAGAATGAAATAATCCAGTAAACTGAAAGATTATCTTTGCTATGTTTTAATTCTTTTTATCAGCGTGTTTTAAGCCAATTAACATGCTGCTGTACGTAAATGTGACGCGCCAATTTAATCTTGAAATGAAATGCTTAGTTTACGTTAATTTAGACAAGGAACAGAACAAGTGCAAGGCTACGAAAAGGTTAAAGGTTTACAGCATTCTGAATTTTAAAACTACTTTGTTAAGGGAACCATGAATATAAAATTATGCATAAGAGATTCAGTTGAAATTTTTTCCGGCGATTAAGCTGCTCGCCAAAGGCGGCTAGTACGTAATAATTACAGATGCACTCAAAAGCATTGACACGCATTTGATCGTAGTGCATTTTACCATTGGATACAAATATATTCAAATCCCTGCGTAACTTTTTAGGGAAATATATTAAGTGCTTTAGAAGTCATAATTTTTTTTCCCTCTCGAGCTACAACTCAAAGGTCTTTCTTCACGTTTTGCTTTTGGTGGTTTATTTCATATTTTGCTGTTTTTGGTTCCACTTTGAAAAAACATGTTTGACACCAGTAGTAATTTCCGTGTATTTTGCTTTGGGAAAAAACTCAAAGCAACATTTTTTTTCTTTTCTTTTTTTGCTCTCGATATTCGTATCCAAAATCAAAAGAAAGCATTTCTTTATGTTAAAAGATAAGAAAAAAGCCCACCTCAGCCCTTTCTCTTTTTGTAAGGGAGCAAATATATTTTTTTCTGAACATATTAAAGCCTCATTCAAAAATGAAACAGTTTTTTCCCTGCATAAAAACTTACCGTGCTGTCAAAAACAGCAACACGGTTTTTTTTAAATATACATACGATGGACTTTTATTTTCGGTTTCAAATCCATATAATCGCAAATATGAATTGGAAAAATATTTAGAATAGAAATAATTTTTTTACCAAATCAATTATAAATGTGAACAGCGGCTAAATTCCCGAAGATGTTTAAATTTGAATACATCTTTGGAATTATTTATCAGTCGCCCACACATTTAAAAACTGATAACTATTTTTCGGAAAAAATCGGTAAGGGACTTACATCCATATTGTTCGGATATGATATTTTTTCAATTCTTCAGCAATAAATATTAGTAATTTTTATAATATTTTTAGTTTTTCGCTCTTCATGCTGATAAAAAACATCGAAAAACCAAAATTTCCATTTTGAAATATTCGAGCTACAAGTGGTATTTGACAATATGCTCCTGATTAAAAACTGCAAATGTCAGCTTAAAAAATTTGTTTTGAGTTAATGCCGCTCATACGATCTGATTTATAACTTAATACATCTGTCTAATGCAGGAAAATCAAACTGAAGGCCTGACATAGCAAAAAAGTATGAAACTTGTATATTTTGCAAATAAATAACTCGTATTTTTTTAACATGATTATAAAATCATTTTTAAAATTCAGAATACAAAGGCACCAGTACTGAGGTTGAATGGTCTTTTCCTCACATGTGTGATGTTTTTCTCAGATAATATTAGGTCGCGTTGTCTTGTTGATAGAGTTTTTTCTTTTAGACTGGGGGCTGCGGTGGCCTATGGTAAGGTCTCGGCCTTACCATAGCACGAGGGCTCCAGGTTCGAAACCCGATTCTACTGAGGTTCAGCCGCGTATGTAGGCCTGCTGCACGTTAAATCATATATAGGGGCTAAAAGTCCTCTCGCTGGTGTGATGCGGAAATTGTGGTGTGGGCGGCCCAGTCCCCATCCCTATCATCTGAGCCGACAAAAGGCCCATTTATAAACTTTTTTCTATAGCAATAGAATGAATAATATATTTGGTACAGTCAATAAATAACTAGGCAGAGGCCATTAAACGAAAACTATGATATTTAGAAAAATGGAGACGGGCCTGAAATGTAGTTGCTGGTGTGACGAAAAGATTCGCGCGTTTTTCACTCTCTAGGTGGCGGTACGTGCCATGCAAGCAATGATAAAAGGATGATAACCGAGCAGCTGGTCAAAAGTGGCTAGTTCTCTTTGTTGGCGAGTGGGGGCGCTGATCAAATTTTGGAGTGAGACCTCTGATTCTCCTTATCTGTGGTCCATTCATTCCATTTCTGAGAGCGACCCGTAATCTAGGCATCCAAATAGGAGCAGCGCGGCCTTTTGACAGCGAAAGGTGTAAGAGGTCGTGAAATCCATCGACGAATGGAAAGGATTTATGGGGAGCAATGTATGTGCCTGTCAAGGGTTCAGGAGTGGAGCAAGTGCTTTCGCGAAGGACACATGTCACTTGGGGATAAAATGCGGAGTAGAGCACCGAAGACAGCATGTTGCGGAAGTGGATGAGCTCATCAAGAAATACCGTAGTGTAACAGTAGACGACATTTCTGCAGCAGTAGGGCTTAGCCATGCTACGGTTCACGCAATCCCCCAGCAGCACAACAATATTGTAAAATATATTGGGCAATATTGTGAATACCGAGGAATACCGGATGCTGTATCTATATTTGTAAAAGTTTTGTAAATGTAAAATTTTTGCTCATATATATTAGTTTTAGCTTAATAATTCATGTTATTTAAGATTTTATTTAAAAAAATTTAAACAATTTTTCATAAAAAAAAGCCGAATACTGTATAACACTGTGTAAACAATATTGAAAATTCTATATTTCTACTACGTTGATCAATGTAGTGGTGATGATTTTGAAAATTCTATATTCCCACAACGTTGCTTAATGTAGTGAAAACAATATTGTAAATTCTGCATCTAATAATATATTACAATGTTTTATTATTCCGGGTTTCTTTATCCTTAGTAACCATACGTTTGAATATATCTGATTTTGATTCTTTGTCTCTGTTTTATAAACATATAATTTTTAATAAAATCTCCTAGACCGTCCTTCTTTTTATTTATTCAAGAAGTCAATGATAATTAGAAAAAAAGTATGTATTTTTATAAAAATATTACTTGAAAAAATTCATCCCAACTTTTACTAAATATAGAACATGCCAAAACTCGCACTTTAAAGAAAACTATATATCACCTTTTGTTGTATTTTAACGCTCATAAACCAAATTTAAACCCTTAAAACAGTCGAAGGTTGTTGAAAAATAATAACTTTTTTTGTACCCCCATGTTTTTAAAAGTAATTACTTTTTATCCCTACTTTCTTAATTTATTCCAGTAGCAAAACTTAGTTACTAACGAAAATCGCTCTCTCTTTGACTTCAAATCATATTCTCAACTCAAAATTATAAAAAAGTTAATTAAATCAAGAAAATTTAAAATAAGATGTAGAGATTCACGCTACTTCGTATCAAGCCCAGTTTTGTTTACCGAAATTTGTCTTTAGCTTTCGAGGTTTCGGTGACTGAGTGGACAACGTTGGTATGCGTTGCAAATATCGATTACAAAAATAGAATGGAATGTCATTATGGAAGCAATTTTTTTAATCTCTAATAAGTTATTAGGTTTAATATTAGGAATATTTTAGCTTTTGGGGAAATAAATGGTACAATATTGAAACTAGGTTGAACTATATTGTATAATATTGCTCAATATTGTACAATATTGCTCAATATTGTATAATATTGCTCAATATTGTATAATATTGCTCAATATTGTATAATATTGCTCATTATTTATCAATATTGAAACCCAATATTGAGCACTATAGAAAAAGTCTTACATTTTACACTGTTACAATATTGTATTCCGTTATTATATAATATTGATTTTTCGAATTTTATAATATTGAACAATATAGTGCGCTACTTGGGTCATCGTGGACACGTTGAAATTCCGTCAAGTGTGCGCGCAATGGGTCCTCCACAAACGGACGATGAAGTCAAGGAGTGCGTGCGCAGTTGAAATTCCGTCAAGTGTGCGCGCAATGAGTCTTCCACAAACGGACGATGAAGTCAAGGAGTGCGTGCGCAACTGGTTCAAACAGCAGCCAAAGGTTTTTTACGAGCGTGGCATTGTGCGACTTGTGTCACAATGAGATAAATGTCTAGAAAATCGTGGACAATACTTTTGAGTTTCATTAAATAAATTGTATGAAATACCTCTGCCTCACTATTCCTTGACTGTACCTAATGTATAACAAAATTGGTCAATATATTGGTCAATTCTGTTGAGAAATTTCTTAAATTTGTCTGTTTACAAACCTATTATTGCAAGAACATGTTTTCCAGGCAGGTCAATGCCCCTCAGCTGTTCAACACAACAAAGTTGAGATTTCAGATTGTTAACTGTGACGCACACAGCATTTCAAATCCGATTAGCCTGAGCGAAAAACTTAAGCAGAATTCTAATATTCTCATATACAGCTTTCTACGCTTCTTTGATGTATAAGATTATACTCATAAATGTATATACATAATTAGGCAATACAGCGCATTTTGTGTTTAGCTTCGTAGCATAGTGTTGGCAATCGAGTTTGCGTTTTGGAACTCTTCTCGCTGACCGATTTGGATCCAAATTTCGATGCAAATCTACAATATTGTGGTACAGATGACATACCAAATTTCATCTACCTTACTTGTTACGCTTTTCAGTTATCATCTTCAAATAGTCACTTTTAGCCAAACAAACCGACAGTCCATCTTTCATGGATTTAATCCAAAATCTGCAATTTTCTTTATAATTTTTAATTCAATTTAATACCAAATTTTATTTATATAGCTTGTTATATTTTTAAAGTTATCTCGTTCACATACTCATGTGAACGAGTGTATGCATACCAATACACACTTCAATCCATTGATGGATTTTGTCGCCAATTTGATGCATATCTACAATTTTAGTAACAAACCATATGCCATATTTCATCTGCAAGGCAGGTCGGGTGCTTCAGTTATCGTATTCATCGCAGGCCGACATATAAAATTAAAAAATTTTGCTGTTTTTGGTGGTTTATTGAGATCTAAAAAGTGGAAATTGTTCAAAATCTGGTGGTCGAATTTTTGAAGGCTACAGGACTTTCTCTTTGTACATTTCGAATACAAGAAAGTAAAAGCAAAGGTTTCTGCCCGTTGCTTTTTTTTGGGAAAAGCAAGCGAGACCACATCCAATCAATAGCAATCAAATTTAAATCAAATCAGTAAACTTAAAATTTGAGATTTATTCCTTTTCATTACAGCTGTCATTGCATGAAGATTTATCTTGTTCATTTCATCGGTGAACTTCATGGTTGGAGGAGCGAATCCACATTTTCAATGGAGAAGTTCAGCATTTTTTTTCCTAATTGATTGAAAATGCTTCAAAATGAGCAATAACATTAAAAAAATTCTTGGCAGTTTTATTTTTTTTTATATTTGCAATCAAACTTCGCCTCTTAGATGACGAGGGAAAAACGATCCATTTTGGCGCGAAGCTGGTCTGATGTCACATATGCCCAAACAGGGGAGAGCTCCCGTTCGCTCGCTATAGAGATTTTGCCTTTTTTTTTCTATATTTTCCGACTACCGCATCAGATAAAATAATGTCGGAAAGATACAAGTATTGTATTGTTCCTAAATGAGTTAATACAACTATAACGGCACCCAATGAGTAATTTGTCGATATTACATCTATTAAAATTGTATATCACGAAGCACAGTGAAAAACAGCCTTGAACTCGATATTCGCTTTGTTTTGAATATAAGTTGAGATTTTAATTATTAATTCTAAAGCAAATAGTTAAATTTAATTAGCTTTTTTCTTCTAATTGATTGCATGGAATTTATATTTTAACCCTTTGATGGGCGGTGGCACATAGGCTGTTCAACTTCTTTAAGATTAAAAAAAATACTTGCTCTTATTATTTTACTGCTTATCTTATTTCCTTGGATATTCAAATGTTTGTTATATATTCTTTTAAATTGCAGTACTATTTAAAATTAACTAGAATATCTTAAATATAAGTTTAAATATCCGCTTCATGACTTTTTCAATGATGAAAACCGTTTTCATTTTTAGTAAAAGAAAATAATTCACAGAATGTTTGATGCAAAATAAATCATTCAGCTTCAATGAGTCTATTCAAATCAAAATCAGTCTTCAAAAAGACAATTTACTTATCAATTATTACAATTGTAAAAAGGTAGATAAATTTATCTCACCGCACATCTAGGGTTTTTCGTTTACATTGTAGCCCTTAAATTCCTAGATTAGTCGCATTCGGTCGTGTTTGAATATTAATATAAGTATATAGGTTTCTTTAAATAAGTTATTTTTACCAGATTTTTTTATATTAATTACTATTAACTAATATCTTAAAATTAATACTTGTACGAAGGAAATAATTTATATTCTTCAGAGCAGAGTAATATAAAACTATATAAAATAAAATTAATTTTTCAAAGGCACACGTGTATTTAAAAAAAAAAATGCCGTACATGAATTTATTTCGAGCGGAACTTCTGAAAGAAGTATATTCCTGTTTTTTTAATTTGCTTTGGGTTCTTTTTTCTAGGCATACAAAATTTCACAGATCAGGTTCTTAGCTTTTCATTCTTTCTTGTGTGACAGAAATCGCAGCGTCTTCTCGGAATGTCCGAGGACACCTCTTCAATTTATTGCTGCTTGATGCTTTTGAAAATCGGCCCGTTTTTTCTAAGGCGAAGTCTATTGTGGTATAATATAGATCTTTGTTCCGGTTATTGAATGTATTCAAGGGGAGGTACAAACAGCTTTTCTTATGAGATAATTTACGAGCCGGCGTTCTGTGTCCCGTTTCTTTGCCATCATTGTAAAATCAATCCTTGGCAAATTACCGCTTTACCTTGTACAAAACCAATTCCCATTATGAAATTAAACATTAAATAGTAGAAAATCCAAAAACTTCACTTCTAAAATGTTAGCTAGTACAAACTCCTTGAATCAAAACATGGCACAAAAGTAGCGAAAGAGAAGTATGCGAAGGAAGGCATTCGTGACCTCAAAATCTACTCGGCCAATGAGAGTGCGTTTCGGATTCATATCATTTCTGCTATTTCAGTGCATCTGTCACCCTCAATATTTAACTAAACAAATTCATATGTAAATTTTCACTTGCAAATTTGAAATTAGAATGATTTTTTTCTATAAATACGGATTGCTTTCACGTGTTTTTAAAAAATGCTGAACTTCCCCATTATAAAATTATTGATTAAATGTTGGATTTGTTAAATTAATAAATTATTACATACACATTATCTGCAATGTGTAATGTTTACAAAAGAAAAATCTTCAGAACCTTCATATTCAAAATAAAATTAATTTTGAAAAATTAAACCTAGCAGTGCTTAATTTCGTGCGAAACAAATTTTTGAATAGACATTTTCTTCATAATGTTTTTAAAGTATGAAAAATACAGCCGTATAACCTAATGTTCAGAAAATCAAGTAAAGAAAAAAAGATAATGCGTTAAATGCACTAGAATCATAATTTATCAGAAATATTTTCTGTGATGCATTTTGACTCCGCTGTGATTGTTACAAATCGAAATCTATTCTGAATTTCTTATCTCTCTGAATATAAAAGGTTATTCATTTCACAAAGAAAAATGATCGTAATAGTTAATGGAATTGTGAATGTGGTTACTAGTTACTGAGGTCCTGCAAAACCATAATAATGAATGGAAATAGTTTTATCTATTCATCATAGTGTAGTAACTCCTTCTATTGTGTTCTTCGCACAAAACATGAGAAGCAAGTGCCATATTTCTCCGTTCGGAAAGAGCTTTTATCCATACTTTATTAATTTACCAAAATGGTCATTTGTCAGATACATTTGTGTGGTTTCTTTGTTTAAAGGAAATGTAAAGTTTCACGAACAATTAATTAAAAAAATGTTCATTAAATGTTGTTTGAAAAAAAATGAATTTCTTACATCTGTATAAATCGTCATCTTTACTTTCCTCATAAAAAAGTAACACTGGTATTTTACTCTAAAACAATTTTTAAAGTATATTTTCAGTTGAATTTGCTTGTGTAATTCATAAAATGCGCGGATAATGCTTAGAAGTGAAGTTCACGAGTATTCTGGAAACAGTTTGTAAAACCGTACTACTTTGTGTGCAATGCAATCATTTTCGAGGATTTATAATTAACCAATTTCTTCCCTAAATCCATTTCTTAACTTCAACCGAAAATCTTAGGCCATCGTCAAATGAGTCCTTTTTCACTTACTTTAATTGCGTCATTTCTAAGTTTTTTTCTCCATACGAATTATCTCTGTCCTTATAGTATTTTCTTTTAAATAAACAACAAAATTTTTAAGAACATATAACAGTAAATTTACTTGATACCTTTCCGCTTTAAATCAGGTAACCATAGAAATTTGTGTTTAAATTCAGCTATCTGTAACAAGGAGACACAAGATATTCGTTATGCAGTGAAGCTCTGTAAGCTCTTCTAAAAATAGGCACAGATCTATAATTTTGATATCAAGAACACATTCCAAATTATAATCTTCTAAACGTTTTCTCTTTTTAGTTATCTTATTCAGAGACAGACTTAATTCCAAATATGAATTTTTCGGACTCGGGGATGCAAAAAAATGGAGATTCATCAAGCTCTTGATACTGATTTTTTTCCACGATTGCATTGCTTTCTCTATCCAAACTTCATAAAGAATAAAAGTAAAAAGACCTTTAAGCATAAGCGAAACTAAAAAACTTTAAACGTAAGACAAGCATGATTACAAGAATCCTCCTTAGAAGCATAAATAAAAAGCTTCAGAACCAGCTACATAAGACAATTTTATATACAGAAATGTTCTGGACACATTTTTCATGTGTGTCGATCCTATAGGGAAATATATATATATATATATATATATTCGAATTTGTAAGATTATTTTTGTTTTGATTCCGGTTGAAAGCGGTTCCCAAGAGCGACATTAATTAGAAACATTTATTCAAACATGATTCAAGCATAAACTTCTTATGTTTAGTGGAATATTTATGACATTCAATCGCAAAACCTTCCGTTTCATTCTTATAGCGTGACCTACATAAGCTGAGCCTATCATACATAGACTTACTTTAAAACATTATTTATTAATCTAAATATCTCTTTATTCCCAATGGAATTTTACTTTTTTGGATAAATATAAGTTTCTCAAAATCTGAATTAGAATCTATATTTTTAAAAAATTTCAATGTGCTGGAAAAAATAGTTTTTTGAAATTAATTCAGAATGTACTATTTTTGCTTTTCTTATTAAAACATGTCTCCATGTTTAAGCATCATCGCATAGACCATTTTAAGGGCAGGTAACAGGAAGCCTTTGGGAGGCAAAAAAAAAGATATAATAAATTTAATAAAAAGAGTTTTAAGAAGACGCCTTTATTAGTGTGTTACAAACTAGGATGTTTTCATTTTTACTTTTGTCTACTTCTAAGACTTTAATTTATAATCCATTATAATAAACATTCTGGAATCTAGAAATAATTATTTTCTCAAATTCATTATCAGAGGGCGCCACTTGTATGGAATCAAACAATAAATAAATTAATCAATTGCATATAACGGATAATTAAGCTCCGCAAATATGAAAACAGTATATTGTCTTCGAGAAGCCACAAGTGCATAAAATTTCATAGCTTTAGTCTATCAGGAAGTGCGTATAAAATCAAATGTTCACAAATATGAAGCAAGTCCAATAAAAGTGCGTAATAAGGTCTTGAAATGCAGCACAGATTCACCATTTATTGATATTAGTTATCTGTAAATGGTTTTGAAGTGAGTATTGATTCGTGTGCACTTATATTATCTCAATTTTAAGAGAGATTTGTAGGGATTATCCTCGACGCAAACTTTTTCGTGAAGTGTCAGAAACAGCAAGCCGATACGCCCAGAGAGCTTTGAGACTCTTGCAGACTTCCCTGCTCGACAGGGTGTCGTCGCCTGCACGCATGTCTGAAAATGAATGTCACGATCATGTCTCCCACGCTGCGAGGCATTTATATTGCAGAAGATTCTGAAGCAAACCTGTTGCATCGAATTGATCGGTAGGCAATCTCACGTTGAAGGGTGGACAGGTAATTGTTCCTGAAAATGCGTCTCTTCCATTAGCTCAATTTTCCTGTTCTATTTTTGCAGCTTCAGATCATAAATTTAGGGGTATTTCAGTTTGCTAAGCTTTGATGCACCTCTCATAATATTTCGAAAGATTTCAAATTGGCTTAGTTATGGAATTGGAGAGGCGTCTAAGAAGAAACTGTTCTTAAGAAGAAACTGTTTTTGCAAAATAACATCATTAAATCGCAATGGTGCATATTTCCAAAATTAATTATTGCATTACAATTAGTCTGTTGTGCAACAAATATTAATTAATCTAATCTTAAAAATAGTTTAATTAATATTTGTTGACAATCAAGACGCTTTCAATTCAGTTGTTTTAACTTGGTATATTTTCGAAAGAATTCAAGCAGTCTTTGTATGCAGGGTCAAGTATTTGGACCCTTAGGGCCAAATATTCCTGCCCTGAGGGATATGATTTCATTCACAATTAAATAAATCAATTAAGAATATTTCTAATTCTTAATAACTATTCCTTTTAGGATGCTAACAATCAAAATATTCGAGAAATATAAGAGAATTAACACAAGAATAAAGTATCCCTAGTTTCTTCTAACTTAAAATTGAATGATCACGGCTCAAGGCGACATTTATGAACATTTTTTAGACTGTAAATACTCTTTTTGTGTTAGTTTCCAGAAATGTATCAGAAGCAATTTCTTGCTTCTAAATACTACAATTTCGGTTTTTTTCCTCATTCTTTTCGTTAACATTGGTGGATTATTAATATTAATAATTGAATTAAGACATAGCAGTGAGTTGAACTCCACAATGATAAGTTAGATTACGAATTCAAAATTATACACAGGGAAGTTGTCTACAATCTAGATTAGAGGTTTCCAACATGCGGTACGCTTACCTTGGGGTACACGAAATCAAAGTTGTTAGCGGCGGAAACAAGAAAACATAAGGGGTTAAAAGAATTTTGTTTCTCCAAGTGAATACTTGTTATTTAATAACTGTACCACTTGAATAGTTGATTATTACGAAGTGTCGTTTTTAGCTATCCTTATAGATAAGACGAAATAATTACAATACTAGTTTCTTTTGTTTTGGCGTTGAACTATTACTACTGCAAGAGTGGAATGAAATGTAAAATCAAAAATAGGTTCCGCACAAATGTTATTAATTCGAGTCATTTCACTTTTAAGCTAACCCTAACATGATGGATAGAAACTTCTTTGGATAGACAGATGGTTGAGGGGGGTATCTGGATATGAGAGTAGAGGTACACGAAAACAAAAAGAATAATCAAGGGGTACGCGAGGGAAAAAGGTTTGGGAACCCCTGATCTAGATTAATTACACTTTAGTTATCTTCTTCACGGAATTTTTCGCCGTCATTTAAATTCCAAAGGTTACCATTTCGCAAGTTCATATCAAATGACAGGATTTTCTTAACTTTTTAACACTGGGCACTCTAGGTATACAGGGTGGAGTAGGGGTCAAGCCGGGCCTAAATCTAAGTTGAAAACTAAGACAGAGCCGGCGACTGGTAGCGAAAAATATTTAAAAATAGAACTTGCATTATTGAGTCAAATAGGTTGATTATATTTTTTGTAAAGTAACTGTTTGATAAAAAAAAGAGCTTTCAAAGCTTCTTTCTTTGAAATGAAATCTATTTTGTTCTTATTAGAGCAATTCATTTGACTCTTTTGCTTAAAGTTAAGAAATGGAACAGTTTGACACATTTTCATTTATTCAAGACTTGTAAATCTCCAGAAATTTTTCAATTATTCGGGAAAAAGATTCAAAACTTCGGATTGCCACTGCAAATCCGGACGAAAGGGTGCACGAAGTGCTTGAATTCGATGGTTTTTAACACCTGGCCACTACTATTGATCAAAAGCAACTGGCATTAAAAAATTGAATCAGCTGATGACTAACTTCAATTCAAAAGATGCCTTTTTGAAGATGAGAAATCATTTCATTTTAAATAACAAACAAACGCCAACTGGAGGGAATTTATGAAGTGAAATATTCTGCATCAACGAATCAACGTGTTGTAGAATTTTAAAAAATCGAATCCTAAAATATCCCACAAAAGTTACAGTCAAAGGAAAATTTGAAACCGGATGTCAACCATCTATGAGTTTCATGGCAGGTAATGACTGGAAAGCGTCATCATCTGTGAACGCATCACTGCTTTTAATGCAAACATTTAAAGCGGAACATCTAATACTCCTAAAAGAAGACTTTATCGTTAGTGGCAACTGCTTTTAAAAAAATCCACTTTTGTGGAATGAGTAGGGAGGTTGATGAATCATTATAAACAGTCGCTTAAGAACGATTGGTCGCTGTAAATGTAACGTAATTCAGAGATGTTCCATCTTGGTAATGGCCGCGCCACTAATTTTGTTGTCGAAAATTGATGCTTTGCAGACTCCACGCAACTCATAAAAAAAAGATGCAGTAATTTGCCCGCTGTTTCTCTAATTACTATAGCTCGGAAACATATTTTCATTCCGGTTGTTTCTTGGGTATCCGAAATTATGGGGATTATTTCAATTCAAATAATTGCTTTGTATGTTAAAAGGGATCATTAGAACAATGATATAATATTTTTGCGTGAAAAAGAGCACTGTATTGAATGTGCAAGCAATATAACAATGCCTATGTAATAAAGACAGTAGGAAGTATTTTAAAATAATGTCGTATTTATTATCCTCGTGATTGCTTGACATCGTCACAGAAAGATAATTTTGTGACGTAATGTGATATAATGGTGGCTTCTTATTGTGAGTTAAATGGAGCTTGTTTGTGGCGCTGTCAATGCATGTGTTTTTGCCGTTTCCAAATAAAATAAATGCATTGTTTGATTAAATAGAGGTATTTCGAAGCTACACTATGGCTATTTGAGGACAAACCTCGTTATTTTGGCCCGTGGTCAGGTGACGAGGTCGAGTCAACAAATATATATACATATATAATATAAAAAATCAGGAATTAATTTGTAGAAAGTTTCTTTTAAATCTGAATATATTTTTTAGAATCACAAACTCTTTCAATAGTTATTTCAGAGATCGTTTATCCAAAAAAAAGTTTTTTTTAATTTACAAAGACTATAGGAAAGTGCATATGGGAGTTAATATGTTGATCATTGTTCTTTCCATAGCGTATCATTACAAAAATAGACATTACTCATAACTAATCATACGCTCGAAATAAAGAAATGAGAGCAATTTTAAGGAAAGATGTATGGACAACTAATATTTAATATCCATTGTCTAATCAATATTTAACGAGTGAATAAACATCAATAAAAAATGCAGTGACAAATTCCTAAATGCTCATCTTAGTTGTCCTGTCGTTGATTGAAACAAACTTTCTGACATTCGATTATAGAAACGGCAATTATCTATTTAGTAAAGTATTTTTGAGAAAATAATTGCGATTTTAAGAAAAGTTCTCATACAAACAACGACAAATAATCTGTCTTTCAAAAGATGATTTTAAATTAAATCCGTTCAGATCATAACATTTTACTTGGACCTAAAATTTTTGGATTTTTTCATTTAAATCTATTTCTAAGATTTCCATGAACAAAGAGATAAACTGGCATCAGTTAACGTAATGCTATCTATTAAATTTTTCAAAATGGAGCGTTAAAATAATGTCAGAACCATCGAATAACGTAAGAACTTGGGAAATTTATAGCAACAATTATTTTAAAAAAGGCTTAAATAACAGATTAAATTATAAAACAGGAGTATAAAACAACTACTAAAAAGAAACAGAAAATCTATAATTTAGATGAGGCTGCTTTCATAAACTGGATGAGTCAACGGATGCTTGCTTAGAAATCCGTGAATAACTTGGATAGAATGGATAAAGTATTGGAGAACATAAGAAAAATGAATAGCAATAAATTTTCTTATTAATAAACATTAAGTGATAATGCTTAATCGGGTAGCACAGACTTTACAAAATTTTATATGCATCGGTGGGGAACCTGGGGTCTTAAGGTTGCATGTGGCCTTCTGGAGTTTCTTATGCGGCTTTTCAAGTTATTTATAACCTGCATTGAAATATATAATTGCCTGTAATATAATAATAATTACAGAACAATAAACAATAACCCTTGAGATTCTGCTCGTGCGGCCTTTTGCCCAACTGCCGAAATTTAATGAGGCCTTTCAGCGCAGAAACGTTCCCTGGCCCAGGCATCTAATGATCCATTTCAGAGATCTTAAACATCGATTATGTAAACATTTTATAAAAAATTTATTTTAATTTATTATTTAATTTACTTATTATAAAATTTTTTATGTAAACTCTCACCATTCATACCATTGTTCACGTACATCAATATATAAGGCTGAAGTCAAATATAATCGATAATTAACTATTCATAACCGTCGTGCTTTACATCTGCGTGCCAAACTATGCAAATGCTCCAGCGAGTTCTAACACGAATGATACATTGTGAAGCTTGAAGTATTATTTAATAAATGTAACGAGATAATGAGCGACTTGCTTCTTTCTTCAATTTTTTGCTTATTTTCTTTCCACATGTAGAAAAGCATTCACATGCTTTTTTTACAGTCACCTCAAAAATATAAAAACGAATCCAGATAGGAGCCTTAATTTATTAACCGTGAAAAAATTCTAATGCATGCCCACTCCTGCTATTGTTAATGAAAGCAGAAGCTGTGAGTCTCTAAGAACCTCCAGCAGAAATTCATTTTAACCTTATCCTCCTCCTCCTAACTCAGATACAGATAATTTAACAACACTCTCCGTCCCCATCGGCTAATTTAATTAAGCTCCCAACTGCAACTAGATTCGTTATAAAATGGATTGTGTTTGGCAGAAGAAAAGAAGCTTTTTTGTGATAAATATTTATGCGCATCCAAATTACCGCACTCTAGTACAAGATGGTGGAGTTTTAGGGATGCTGGTAGTTACTTTCACATCAAACACCTAGGACGGAACACGCGAGGGCGAAATTAATTTCTAGAGATTCCTGCATGCGAATTTGCCTCAAGAGTGTATTTGTTACCCACCGTGCTTCCTTTTCGAATACATTACCTCGATTTTGTTGGTTATTTGACCCTTTTTTTCTGCAGTTTTGTCACATTTGGGGGAGTTGGTTGCTGTTTCAACAGTAATAAGCTACTGGATTTGCATTTTAAAAATGTTCGACTTCTGCTATAATTCATGTAAATTATATCCTAGTTTTGGCGGTGTAATTGATGGAACTTTTTTTAAAGATATTGGTGAATGAAAGAAGATGGTTTTTGCAATAATGTCTGTTACTTAATCCTATAAAGCAATCTATTTTAGATTATATCCCAGTTGCTTTATAAGCTTATTTCCACTTTATATTAATTCTATACACTTGTGTAAATATGTAGATAAATTTTAGAGACAAAAATCCTAACATTATTCCGCATGCAACAATATACTCTTAACTGCAATCATCTTAATCTGTGTAAGCGATATACAATCAACATTATATTACAATAAATGATACTTGAATTTTTCAGACCCACTGCCATAAAATTTGGCAAATCTAGTAAGATATTCATCGTAAAGCGAACTAAAGATTTAGAAGTTTCCGCCGGTATTTAATTTATTTTCACTTTAAAAACTAGCAGTATAACCCTAGCTTGAAAATCACATGCCTAGAACCTATTTTCACTTTCACTTTTCATGCACTTTCTCATGTTTTCTATAGTCACCTCATATGAGGATCTAGTTAAAGAACTAAGTGTATTAGCGAAAAACAAACGATTTCTTATTCTCAACCACCCCTGCTATTATTAATGGAAGCAGAAGCTGTGAATATCTAACAATATCCAACGGTTAGAAGACAAAGAAAAAAATCATTTTAACCTTATCCCCTTCTAATTCGGATACGGATAATTTAACAGCACTCTCCGTCCCCATCGGCTAATTTAATTAGGTTTCCAACAGCAACTAGATTTGTTATAAAGTGGATTATGTTGAAGAGAAAAAAAAGCTTTTTCTGTTATAAATATTTATGCGCATCCAAATTACGACATTCTAATTCGCGATGGTGGATTTTAGGACTTCTGGTAGTTACTTGCTCATCAACTACCTAGGACGAAACACACCAGGGCGAAATTAATTTGTGGGGATTTCTGTATGCGAATCTGTTTCAAGAGAGATTTTGTTACCCGCCGTGCTTCCTTTTCGAATAAATTAATTTAATTTTATTCGTTGTTACACACTTCTTTTTCTTCACCTCTGTCACATTTCGGGGTGCTAGTCGCCGTCTCAACAACGATATCATGTTGGATTTGCATTTTGAAGACGCTAAACGTCTATGATAATTTATGCCTTTTGGTGTTAATTATTTCGTATTTTATCGTGTAATTGACTGCTCCATTTTTTTAGAAAATTGTCTGAAGTGCCTACCGCTCTGAAATTAATTAATCTGTCCAAAGAATAAAAATATTTCAAAGTTGCGCGATGTTAAGTTTTATGCTTATTCTGTTCCCTTTAATTTTATATACGTATCTAGATATTTTATTTGATTTTATTAAATAAGATTTCTGCTTGGAGATATTTATTTCATCTTTAGTTATATGTAAGTATTTTAGTTATATGTAAGTATTATAATAAATATTTAGTTATATGTTACTTATTTTAAACCTTAAAGGCCCATTGTTGCCTTTAAGCAACATAGCAAATTTTGTCTTCTAAAATCTTGAGAATAAGACTGAAGCTCTAATGCCTGTTGTTGCCAATAGGATACACACTGAAATTTTTATCAAGTCAATTTACAACATACAGATGGCAGCCTGAGTGCAGATAAAAAAATAAATTGATATTTTTCACTTGAGGCTGCATCTTTTTTGCTTTGTGTGTACGCTTGATAATGTTTTATTTTACAATGCTGAAGGAAATTCCTTATTCGTATTATTAGTTATTAAAATTCATCTGTCCTTGACATTATGGAATTTTATCAAGGAAATTTTTTCTGAGATAATGCCTAGTCTTGTCAGTAAGTAACAAACTGTCATGTAGCCATAAACCATTCTTAAAATAAAAGAGGATTTTTAAAGTAATTTTACATGTTTTATTCAAGAAATGAAAGTCAGAAAACATTTTAATATCAATTTTTAAAAAATCGGGCCTTTAAGAGTTAATTATGTCTAAGTTGCTTCAGTTTAGTTATATTAATGTCTCGTTCTGAAGAAACACGAGGTCTATTTAGGTCGGACCTATAATTTTGAATTACACTCAGATCAAGAGCACAACATCCACTTATTTTAGAGAATAAAATAGCATTGTCGTTCATTTTAAAATTTTAACCTGCTAGCGACAACTCATTTAAAAAATAATAACCCTACCTAAGAATTATAAAACTGTATAGTCTAGTCAATGAAAACATACCAAGGGCCTCATTTAGATTTGATTGTTTGGGGATGCGCTGAATTAAAGCTAAAATTATTCCCAAAAGTTATTTGTCAGAATGACTTTTTCATGGATATAGAGGGTGATTCTAAAATATCTATTATAAATGTAAAGGAAGGTAGAGGGGGTCGAAATGATCAGATTTTGCAATGGGATGTGTGGTCGGAAATGACACTTAGAGAAGATGATGAAACGATCACTGGTGAGACAACGTTGGCACATTCGGCTATGTTTAACAGTCAACAATTCCCACCTTCGGGTCCATTATAATTCAAGTGGCACGAGATCGCATGCCTTGCCAGGACGGATTTTCCATTAATATTTGGGTTGATGCAGTGCACTGCTTGGTAGGACTTGTATTCTACCAAGGCGGAAGTACAGACGGTATCATCTTACTAAGTATCTTGCTTGTCCCATAAATAACATGTATTTCAAGAATCTCCACTGTATTCGTACAGCCAAGGATACTAGAAATCCTCTCCAGGATTGGCGATTTACAACAGCGCACATAGTATATTCCATTATAAAATCTGCTTGTTTCGGTCCCATATTCACAAACTCTGCACATCAACCATCTGCCTTTAAATTTGCGCCAGATCCTTTAGAATCACCAAAAATGAAACATACTTTTTTATTTGCTCTTCTCATTTTAAAAAAAATACAGTTGTAACATTATTTTTTATTATTATTAATTTTTGAAATGGGTTCAATAATTTATGACCACCCTGTATTTATAATTCAAGCAGCGCATGAATATCCAAATATTCATGCGTTTATTTCAAATATTTTTAATTCGAAACTAGTGCATATTTTGTCTATTCTATTCGAAATAACAACATAGAGCAGGGACTAAGTCACAGCAGACTGCGTCAACCTTCCAGCGGGCGCGCGTATGCAAGAGATACTTATATTGTGCATCGTATTAGAAATTTATATCGGTCTTTTATAAATTTAAGTGCAAATTTTATTTATAAAATCTTTATTTACTATTAAGCTAATAAATATAGATAACATAAATAAAAGTTGCATTTATTTTTGTAAAACAACACGATATATATACGTAATAAGATGTACGATATGTCGCAAAATTTGTGCAGGCGCGCCCGCTGGAAGGTTAATTTCTTATAGTTATATCTGATCATTTAGGAATTGATTTTATAGGATTACATATTGATTTAAACGTGATTTATGTGTTTAACTCAAAATTACCCTTTTCAATTCTCGTTTAATTGCACAGCAGGAATTTAAATTATCTCACATTAATATCTCTTTAGCTTTCTTATAAGTTTGTTTTACTCAATTTCGATTGAATAGCAAATAAATCATACAGAAAATATTTGCAAAATAATAAGAGATAAAACTTTCTATGTCTCAAATATTGGTAGCTCAGTTTTATTATTTCTCCACTTCTATTTCTTAACAATCCTTTAATGATTTTCAAAAATTGCTCAAAGCCAAACAAAAATTGTACTACTAAATATAAAGCTTTTCTATTCTATTGCAAAATCTAACGACAGTAATAACTAGAAACATCCACACGGGACGTACAGCAACAGAGCAAATAAGATTGTCTGATAATATCTTCACTTTCGAGTATTAACTATAATGCCCAAAAGTAAGTCGACCTTAAAACCATTCGAAATTCTAATGTACTAAAGAATAATTTACGTACTAAAATATCATCCTCGTCGAATACATTTTGGGATTTAAGGAGGCAATACAATTGTTTATACCATTTCGAGATGAATACTATTGATTTAGAATCGCTGTGGTGAAAATGCTGGAAACGTCGTCTTTTTATCGCATTTTGAATTCGCCCATTTCTAGAGTATTCTCAATAATCGGATTTCACTGTATTTATCGTTCAGAAATTCGGCTCCTCTTTTCCATACCGAATATAAAACCACACAGTTTTACGGCTACTCTGCGTGGATATATAAACAAGATTTATACATTCTACTCGCCGTTTAGCGAAATCGTTAGAAAAAGAGCGATCGTCGGTCGAAGTTTTTGTTATTCCATGATGGCAACGTTGAATATAAACGCTTCAAGTTTATTTTATTTATTCATTTTTGCCTGTTTTTATTTTCTTTTTACTATCGAAATTTCTTCCTTGGCGTATATTTTTAGGAAAATGTTGCACATAAACGAATTTATTTTAGAATAATTTTTTTAAGTAAAAATGTGCTTCTTTTCACTGTTTTCTTTTCCAATCCTATTGTGAAATAACATGATCTAAAAAAGTGGAGCCTCGTATCGGGATCGAATCGCAATATCGTTTTGTTTTTGGCCGTTCTCCAACTAACAGATGTATTTATTCTTTTATTTTGATTATTACTTTTTTATGCTCTCTTTGTTTGTGTTTTCTTTTCGAGTGTTTGCAGCTGAAAAGAGTTTCCGTTTACATAATGCAAATCATCAAACGAATCTCATTAAAGCGTAGAGTTACACAGCTTGTAACATGAATTTTTGTTCCGCTAGCATTCTTTTCAAAAATTCTGTAGAATTCGAATTCTATCTTCTCCATTTTTGTGTATAAATTCTTTTCTGATGTAAATAACTTCGAAAAATATCGGCATTCCTTCATATTTGCGATTACTTAAATAACTATAAAGATGTCAAGTGTTCATTCTTTTGCTACCGACAGCTTTGAAATAAGTGTTTGCAGTTTGACAAGTGAAACGGTTAGAAATTTAGTCAGGAAAACAGATGTCTATTTAAGAGAAATGAACGACGTTTCTCGAAAAGAAAGTGATTCTCAAAGTTTTACTCGTTGCATATCATCAAAAATTGCGTGCGAAGTTATAATCAGTGAGAGCTTAAGTAGACAGCACATGAAAAGATTCTCTGTGTATCATTACCTTCTTGACCTATTTAAAAGCAACCGATACATTTGAACATCAATTAGCTTTAAATACCAGCATAAGATATTCTGTATTGTGAAATTCTTACATTCAAACGAATTGCTTAATTTCATGGAGATATATAATATCACTATCCCTAAGCCTTATAGAACCACGTATTACATCACTCACCAGTGGAAGGCATCTTTTTATGGGCTGTCAATGTGAGTTATTGATTATAGGGTACATTCCTATGTATAGGGTGTGGAGTGCGGTCTATAAGGCAAATTTAGAGTCGCACCATGAATGAAGAAGTTTAAAACATTGTATGCTATTTTTAAACCATTCTGCTAAATCAGGTTTACATTTCTTTCTGCAATTAAACTGGCACAGAACTTTTAACGTGCGTCACTTGAACATGATTTGCCTACAATAGAAGCTCCTTGGAAATTAGCATCTAGGGCAACCAGACTATTTTCGATTTTTAAAACACAAAATATTTTAATCTTATCAGCGACTTAAACAATTGCTCCCTTAAAATCTTCCATTAGAAAATAGCATTGAGAACTACAGTGGAACAACCCAAAATTTTCACTAAACTAAATGAGGCATCATATTTTATAAAGATTAAAAGTGAACTTTCGATAAAAGCTACAGTCAAACTAAGAGCATCTAAAAACTCTTTTCAACCACTCAGTTTTTGAAAGAAATCATGTTTTCAATTTCATTATGATGCCTAGCTCAGTTTAGAGAAAATTGTTGTTTGAATCATTTTGGTTCTCGATATATCATAATATTAGATTCACGTGCTTTTGTCTGCCCTTCTCCTATCACTCGAATCTCTTTTTTCAACAAAAATGGTTACGAATAAGAAGAAAAAAATATTGTATGCCTTCAAAAAAATATGCAGAATATATGTTTAGAGATGGTTTTTTCAGGCCTGAAAATAACAGTTCCACAGGCCTTGAATTTCTTCAGAGATTCATTTATTGAGTTACCCTCTTTAGCTGAAATCTGCATATTTCTTCTCAATTACTCAGATAAACTTCTAGCTGTCATTTCATTTTCCCAAAAGAATAGTGACTACATCTAAGCATTTCAACCAAATTTTAGCGTTTAAATAATTGTAGCACTGGTTAATAGGATTTAATGAACTGATTGTAATATGTTTAGTACTTTCTGAGGTGATAGAGCTTATAAAGGAGCTTTGATTACCTATTTTTCGAGATTCCATACTTTTAACAGTATTATAAAACTATTAATCTTATATCTTCTAACTAGTATGCTTGGCAGTAGTAGCATGCCGTAACGTTTCCAGGCCTTCATTAGTGTTGCAACTGTTATACGTCCAAAACCAAATGTTTTTCTTTTAAAATATTTGTTTACTTTTCTAACAATGTTCATTTTATGCAATGACATCAGCTAATGAGAAATGAATATATAGGTTGATTCAAAATGAATGTCGTGATTTCAAAGCTTTAATCTTACAATATGCATTTGCTACATTTATTTGAAAGATAGATTATTCAAGAGGTAATATATTCAAGCTTTGAGTGTAAGCATCAAAGATATTCAATATGCTCTCCTTTTGTTAGACGACAGACATCAAGTCTGCAGAGCAATTCTTGACAGTTCTTAAAAGAAATCGTTTAAAAATTCTATTGCATGCCTCTGTCGATCCTGAGAATAGCAGCCACGCTTTTCAATCAGTTGCGGTAATTGGACACGGAGGCAGACACACGCGATCTTCTACAAACCCCCATAAAAACAAATACCAGGGAGTGCAATGTGAGTATCGTGGTGACCAAAGTCATGATTCTGTATCTCTGTCAGCCAGGTAACAAATCCCTCGATGTGGTTATGTGGTATGTTGTTCAGCTACTTCTTCTATGGCCAACGACCATCTCTGATTTGAAAGCCTGTACCGCAACTGCTATTGTCACCATTGATAGAGATTTTATACAGAATGTTGGCAAGAATTACATCACAGACTTAAATACATGCCATGTAACAAAATGAGGTAATATTGCTCATCCGTAATGCTTGCATTCGAAACTAGAATATGTTACCTCACGAAGCGTGCATCTTTCAAATAAATACAGTACCCGACTGTTGCAGGTTAAAGCTTTGAAATCAGGTCAATCCTTTTGAACTCATCCTGTAAGAAGTTAAATTATTAATACAGTGGATTTAACGAAATTTGCTTTGATATTTGTAAAGTATTCGAGATTAGTATGTGTTTATAGGCTAAGTTAAACGAAAATAAATATGTGTAGTGTGTACTTTCCTTTTATCTGCGTATTCATTGAGTTTCTTTTCATAGGATGAAGATTGGATTTAACACTCCTTTTCTCGACCATCTACCTTCGGTAAGTTTATATACATAGTGAAATACTTCATGCATATAAGTGGTAGTTTCGGCCATACATACCTGCATTTTAATGCACACAAAATATGCAAAAGTAACTTGCAATGTATTGAAACAAAAAAACCACCAAATGGTTAAAACATGACTTTTCGAACTGAAAGGCATCATAGTTACTTTTTCAAGTATAAAGTAGCTGTTAAAAAGCAATATATCGAATTAGATTTATAATTTTTATTGAACTCGTTGAAATGGTAAAAAAAATCTTTTATGTTTATCACTTTTCTATTTAAGCATTTTTAATTTATAAATACTAATTTTATTATTTAATGAGTACAATTAGATTAATATTCTATATTCGTCTGGAGGAAATGTCTGAAACATGAAACAGGGCTTAGAAACATTCGAAACCTTGTAGTTTTAAACACTTTATACCTAATTGTAATAAAAAATTATGTTCCTAAATTTAATCAATAATTATACAAAATTAAATTATAATTTAAGCAGGATTTAAAGATTTTTATCGTTGTATAGTGAAGAGAATCGATCATCCATCTTGGACTCCTTCTCTTTGACCGACTGGTGTGTGTTTAGCGTCGTTGTATCGTGAAGAGAATCGATCATCCATTTTGGACTCCTTCTCTTTGACCGACTGGGTCCGAAATTTAAATAAATCTTAGTGATTAAAGAGATATTAATCTATTTAATATCTCTTGAATCACTAAGATCTCATACTAAATCTCGTTTATCTAACTTCTAGCGCTTTTGAGTTAATCTCTTTACTTACACACAGATAAACATACAGATTACCTTCTGAAAGATTTAGTTTAGATTTAGTAGGTATAAAATTAGATACACATCATCTACAGTTTTGATGTAAAGATCATATACTAAAATTTAATCACCTAACTTTTTGCTGTTTTCTGTTATAGCGCTAACGTACGCAAGAATGGACAGAGGGTGTAGTGAAGCCGGAACGCAGTTCCGGCACTCCTTTTTTTTACGAAAAATAAATAAGAAACCTACTTAAAAACAGTGGGATTTCTGTCACCCAGGTTATACCATTCGAGCACAGCTTAATTTAGGACTAAATCACTGCAATCAATTGACGGATTTGTTCTTCAAGAGGTACATATCCACAGTTTTGGTGATAAAACTAAACACCAAATTTAATCTGTCTAGCTGGTTGAGTTCTTCAGTTTTTCCTTCTGTTCTGCACAGGGACAGACGAAAACATTTCCCGTTTACGGATTTTGTCCAGAATTTTATACAGATCTATCATTTTGGTGTTAATATAACACACAAAATTTCATTCGTTAAGCTTGTTTTGTTTTTGACTTAAGTTCACAGACAAACAGACATAATTCAAAAAAATGAGTTTTTCTCTTCGGAGGGGGAGGGGGGGATCTCAATGAAACTTAAACGCTGAGACTCATCAAAATCTCGAGATAGAACTTTTTGACGATTACAATGCTTTTTCGTTGCATACTTCGTCTATTGGAAATTAAAAACGTAATATAGAATTTCAAATTACCCGAAACCAAACCAAAAGATTTATCGCACGTTTGTACGTCTTTCGTTCTCATGAAATTCTTATTTTTAAACCACAAATGACATTTCAGGGCATGAGAATTTCTATTCTGTCATCGGAAACTGTCTAATTCCTTAAATAACCGCTCTTTAAGTATAACGTTGCATCTATAGAAACTCTTTATTTACCAATTTGATAAGATCTATGAAAGAAAAATATACTCGAATTTTTCAAGAAATGGATACTTGGAAATTATTGAAAAATGAAATATTTTAATTCTTTTTCCCGAGTTATTTTTTTGTCCGTTAGTATGGTATTGGTATCATTAACTAATTTTTTGTCCGAATATATAAGGACAGCAGTGGCCTAGAGGTAAGATCTCGGCTTCGAGGCAGAGGGATCCAGGCTCGGAACCCGATTCTACTGAAAATCCGCCGTGTATGCGGGCCCATTGCAAGTTAAATCAGACGTAGAGTGCCAAACGTCCTCTCGCTGGCGTGATGCGGAAATTTGGAATGGGGATGACAGCTCAAGTCATTCAACATTGGTTCAAAATTATGTGAACCGTCTCCCAAAATAGCCCTGGTGTTGTTTCAAAACGGGACGTTAATATAACTAAACAAGCAATTGTCCGAATTTATGGTACTCTTATACAAGTACCAGCAGTATTAATTAACTAGAGTAAGTTCACTGATGGTATACATAAACATAATGTGAAATATAGTTATTTAATTTGAAGCGGGTTCTGGCTTTGTTAGGGCTTCTAGAGACCAAACTCATGGCAAAGTGTTGATTTGTTGACAAGAGGGATCTTATAAGAATTTAATTTAATTGCGTCGATTTGAAACTTTCTTTGAAACACAGCACTACTGTCATCACAATTCTTCATGTCATAAACATAGATGTTGTTATTTTATATAATTTTTTTCCTTTTTAAAATTTCCTATATAATCTAATCCAAATGTTTGTTTACTAAAATGTGATGTTTAGCGTTTACTGCCAGGCACAAACAAGGCTACTTCATTATTAAAATATTTATTCTTTAATATTTTTAAGAATGTATGGGTGAGTTTTTTTGTTTCGTTTATTTTGGGTTCACGGAACTTCCGAACCCAGGATGCACTTCCGCCTTCCAGTAACCTCCTGATTTAAGTAATCGCAAAATCTATTTAGGCCCTGTATCAAAATTTAATCGCCAGAGATTAATTATCTAAATCGTTTGGTTAAACATTTAACAGCCAAACAAACATTAGAAGTCACCAAAAAGAACGATAACGAACCATTATGGCAGTCTTTCCACAAAACGAGGCTTTTATTTTAAGTAAACATTGAGAGCTACAGCAATACTAATAGGAACTTCAAATTTAATATTTTGAAAGTAAGGTTATATTTTAACGTCCTGTTTTTCCTATTTTAAATTTTTATTTCCTGTTATCCATACCGTAAAGAAACTCTACTTTAAACTTAAATTTATCTCTTCAAACTGAGTGTTGAAATTTTGAATTGACGAAGCAGTACCCCGCAAGTCGGTCGGTGTAGCGAAAGTTCTAGATTACCCCAAATAAACAAAACAGAAAACTCGTCCTTAGCATTCTTTCAGAGGGAGAGTATTTACAGATCTTGCGCTTATAAACGGGAATCAATCACAATATATGCATACTGATCAAATCCTTCTGGTAAAGTTTTTGAAAAAATCGCAAAAGTATTGACTGTTGGTTAATGTATCAAAATATTTTAACGTCCTTTTTTTCCTATTTTAATTTTGCTACGCTGATTTGTTATTTGCTTAATTAAGTTCCTTAATGAGAAATGTGATCTACGTAAATTTAATTAGTCTTCTTGTCACAAACCGTATAAAAACTAATTATATTTACGAAAGAAATAGCAATTAGTTAAGAGATCAACTGAGTCCAAAATATTGATTTTTATTTGATGTTTCAAACTGAAGATGTTTTCTGATTAAAAAAGATTATGACATCAAATAATTAGATAATTAATTCAAATTCAGCTTTTTTTAATTTTAAAATTAATTTAACAAATCAAATTACTATTTGTCTAAAAAAGTAAAGTTGATAAGTTTGTTCTTTTAAATTCTATTTCTAGATTCTGTTTTAATTACAAAAATTTTAAATAATTTCTTAACAGGACATAAATGAAGTTTCTTTTTATTTCAAGCCTATAAATTTTCATTTTTGTCAAGTATTCAAACCAGATTCTTTGGTAGAAAAAACCCAAGAAAAATGAACGCAGAACGTCTTTGCTGTAAGGTATGTTGCTAAAATGAATTATAACATCTGAGCCTATGTGTCAAGTTAAATTAAAACGTAATTTTTTATAGGAGCATCGAATGAGATATACCATTTTGATTTATTGATTTTTTATAGAAGTAAAATCCGCAGTCTTTAAAAAGATTTTTCTATTGAATTGCTATGAATAAATTTCAAGCAGTAATTTATCTCATTTCAGAAATAATTTTAATCAATGTCTAAGCTTACCTAATCAATTGTTTATGATTGGCATATTTTTTTTCATACTGGGCTCGTTCAAATATTACGTAAGCATGTTTTTGGTATTTTTTGACCACCCCTCCCCCCTTGTCAGCAAAAATAAGCAAATCCCAAACCCCCCTCTTATAATTACGTAAGCAAACTGGAACCTGCCCCCCCCCGTTCTTTTTTTTTACAAAACGTATAACAGTAATAATCTAATTTTAAAAATTTTAGGACTTAATTCAAATAAAAAGCTCTAACTCGGCTTAAAATGAAAAAAATGCAAGTTTAATTTCCTCACAATTTGAAGTTTAAGCTTACAAAAATCATGTTTAATTTTCTTTTGCCAAATTTAACTTCTTTTTTCAAATTTAATTTTTTAAAATTAAATTATTTGTGCAAGTTACAAGGGATTTTCGGAAATAAAGTGATTTTAATGTCTTACGTAAGCATCACTCATACTCCCCCTCCCCCCTTGTCAGCAAAAATAAGCAAATCGCAAACCCCCCTCCCCCTTGGGTGCTTACGTAATATTTGAACGGCCCCACTGCAGATTATTTTAAAATTCCAAAAATCTCGCAACAAACAGAACTGTATGTGTGTATGATTTGGCATTCAGAAAATTTTTAATTTAATTAAGGAAATATCTCACGCTTTACCTCACAAAATCTTTATTAAGGAATTTTCTAAATTAAGGGGGCATGGTACCGTTTCAATAATTCTTTTATCTAAATTAATGCAAAGAAAATTTTGATCGTGTTATATCCCGAGATTCGAAATCCTTATAAGGAAAATTGATTTTGAACTCTACCATTAGTTAAAATTTAAATTTAAAACGTTTTTTCAGGTTTTTAAAATACCTACCACTTTCTCAAGTAATAATATTTTAGCTTAATTGTTTTTATTCACTGAAATATATTATCCAAATCTGTACATGGATTTTAAGATGAATGTAATATTGTTAAATAAAAAAATTCCAGTTTGAATAGTGAGAAATCAGAAAACTTATGACATTTCAATTTTTTCATTACATATAAAAAGACTAAACAATTGTATGCTTATTGAATACATACTTTCATCATATGCCTAATAATCCCTTCGGGACGAACGCCGCATATGTGCGTTTGCGCTAGATTCCCCACAGGACCGAACACCGCATCCGTGCGTTACGGCGAAATTGACTCTGTGGGCCGAGTGCCGCATATATGCGTTGGGCTTTTGGAACAAAATGTTTTCTATCAGATGGCGTTACTATTCCATGTTTCTTTCAAAAGATTGGTCCCGTACATTAATATTTCTTTCTCCGAGGTCAGATTGTAGTCGATCACGTGTTTGTGAATCATTGGATTAGAAATATTAGATTTTCGGGAGTATAAACAGAAAAACATGTTAGCAAGTGTAAAGAGAAGCACATGTTAAAGAGTTCTTTAACTCATTTTGGATTGCTTGTTTATAATTTCTTGTCTCGCTTGGGTTGAGATTTTATGGGAGATATTCTGTCAAGGGTTTTTATGCCTCTCGGTTTTTTTTTCCTGCAGTTATGGGTAAAAGAACGCGTTATCTTTCCAAGGAGGGAATATGTAAATTTTTAAATAAACCTTCTATGGATTTTTACGATTATAATGACAAAACAATATATTATTAGAGTTCTTCAGATAGTTCTCAATATTCAGATTTTGAATTGGAAGAAGATAGTACTAATATATCTGTTCCTATTCCGTCATAGCAGTGGAGTACTAAAATAGAAGATTTTTCATAAGGCTTTGAAGTGCTAATTATTAAAATTTTCTTGAAATATGTTATAATATTAAATGTAAATATTTATTTTTTCATATTTTGCATCAATATATCTAATGTTAATTTAGGAACTTTGAATTATGGTGGAATACACTATATTTTTATTTTGTATTATTAAAAAGCAAGTATTTTAATTAAACTTTTTTGTTATGAGTAGAATATGACATCTTTTATCACATATTTAAAAGTGGTTTCATTTCTATGTAAAGGGCATTTTTTATGCATTATTATATAACGCGCTTTTTTTTTTACGAAATTAAATACGTGTTAGGTTTAGCGGGAGAAAATGCTTCGGAGGTGGGCACCGTCGGCGCTTGCCTGCTTTTGTCCAGTAGGAGCGCTTCCTTCAGCGGGCGTCCGTCCCGAAGGGGATAATAAACAAAACACAAAAGAAAATTAAAATCTTTATTATAAACAGGACGAAACGTCTTGGTATTTTTTAAGTGAAACAAATGGCATGATGAAAATGCCATTTGAAGTTTTCATTTGTCTAAATACAACACTACTGCAATAGTAAAAATCTAAATATCTTTTAAATATATAACCAGCGGGAGTGGCCTCCCCGAAACTTTCTCGTATACTTTTCAAACATTTGTCATTTCCCTTCCCCCTGCGTTGATGAAAAGTTCGAACCAGCTGTAACCCAGAATGCAATGACTATCAGAAGGTTTTTCATTGTTGATTATAGTGATAATAAAATATTGAGGTGAAGAATCATATTCAAAAAGATACGTATGTATTAAAACTTTGCAATATTTATTTTTTTATCAAACTCGAGCAATGCCAGTTCCGCGTGCGGAGAAGAAAACAGGAGAATAGCTTGCGCATGCGCAGAGATTGTTTCCAGCACGCAAGTAAAACGAGACGACCTAAATGTTTGCTTCCTTACAAAATCTCGCCGCCAGAATTGGTTTTTGGCAAACTGCCAAGTTTTCGAAGTGTCTCTTCTTTGCACAGGCATTTCTACTATTGCGCATGCGTATGGAGTTGAACAAGTATGCGATTATACAGACCGACAGACAATCAACGCTTTGACGGATTTGGCCCAAACTTTTATACGGACCTACATTCATGACGATAAAACTGTGTATAAAATTTTATCCATCTGGCTTTTCAAGTTTTTGAGTTATAGCGTTCGCATGTTATCGAACATACAGACAGACAGACTTCCCGTTGACGGATTTTGTCCAAAATTTGATAGAAACCTACAAATTATGTTTAAAGAATACATACCAAATTTTATCCCCGTAGCTCTAATAGTTTGCGAGTTATCGTGTTCACAGACACACACACAGACAGACATAATTCCAAAATTGTGTTTTTCGGAATCAGGGAGGTCTAAAACGTGCAGATTCGTCAAAATCTCGAGTTCGAATTTTTTGACGATTACAATACTTTCTCTTTGTATACTTCGTATACGAGAAAGTAAAAATACAACATTTATATGTTGACAATGAACAAAGAGCTAAAAGTTAAGCCTATGAAGACAATATCTACAGTTTGGCCAGTCTTTGGTACTTTGTCCCCTTAAACAATTGTACAGATGTAAAGCTCAGGTCAAAAATACAGTTTTTCTTTTGTAAACACATAGACTATCAACTATCCGGCTTTATGTCGCGGAAAGGCAGGCGGGATAACGAAGTAGCCGGATAGATCGGATGCTCACTTCCTGCCCTTCCACCCCCAACCCACACCATTAGAAACATCATTTTTATACCAGAACTCGCTCTTATTCATATCGTCATACTTCTTGGTACACGCCAATACTTTATAATTGCTTGCTCTATGTACTTTAGGTCATAAATTTAGTCATTAGTATGAAAATCCCTCACCATCGGAAAACCGGGAGTGATTAGTGTAAACATGACTGCATTTCGTAATATACACTCAGCCCCATACACATTTCAAAGGAAATGTCGGTTCCATGAACAATTTCTGCCGAATCAAATTGGATTACTGAACGTTTAACCTGCTTAAAGGAATCCATGGTACGACGTTATTTTTTTGTCGCTTCTATTTCATTATAGTATTGTTTCACATAGTCATCTGTCAGACAAGTCACAAAATTCTGTGGAATAATGCCACTGGAACCACAGTCCCATTTTCATAGGCTCACCGTATGACTGGTTAATTTACCTATTTTGATACATACATCAAGGTTTGTTTACTCGAATGCACATTCAAAAGCTTCAAAGAATTATAACACGATATTGTGAATTCTGCTAAAAAAGCAACCTTTTTAATTCACTTTATTCCTTTTAATCACATCATTCAACCAACATCTCCTAGTAAAATTTGAGCCAAGAAAACTTATTGAAATTAGTGTTTACAATGAAGTCGAATATCTCTTTAAGAAATTTTAAAAATTCCAATGAAAAGCAAAAATATGAATCTAAATCACCCATTCCACAGAACTGAATCTCCCTGTCCTTTTAATACAAATGAATTTTTTTATCCGTTTTCGAATAAAATCATTCTGAGATATTTTAAAAGTTGTTTGATGCTCCAAATATTCTAATTCTAAAAATGAGCGTAACCTCAAATTGATTTTTGTACCTTTATGTATTCACTTCCTAAGTTCTTGTCATTTTCGAACGAAGTATAAATGGAATTTATTGATTGGAAATAATTTATGTTATTTTTAAAAACTGTAATGTAACGCATTTAATGAGGAAAGTGCTTTAAAATGTATTGCACATCATTTAATAATTATTTTAAGTAGTGATGCTGCACGTTCACTTTGTCTTTAAATGCAGGAGTAATATCATTTTCAAAAATATAGCATTTGAGATTTCTTGGAATTAAGGAAACAAATGTTATTTCAATTCACGATGTTAAAATCCCTTCGCAGAATGGACATTGAATGAATCGGTATCAGTGTTGTTTACTTTGTATGTTTTTTTCTTATTAATGCAAATGAATACTTTCCTAAAATTATTTAAGCGAATGTAATGATAAGTTCGTTCCGCAAGTTCAGGAGCTTTAACAAAATTGAAATACTTTAAACCATCACTGTTCCTGCACATCTTCTTTAAAAATTGTTCTAGTAGAGATTGATTTGTTTAATAATCTCAATGAAATTTTCAGCATTAAAAGTCGAATGAATATCTTGCATACTAAGTGGATATTATTTTGAATTCATGCAATCATCAAAAATAGTAATTGCTCTCACAATTAACGATTCTTGCTGAAAACTAAATATTTCATTCTCAATAGTGAATAGTGCTGTCCAGATGTGAAGGTGGTCACTGGCGGTCAAAAGACCAGATATCGTTGGTGTGTGCGAGGGAATTCTTGGATTGTTTCGTGAACTGGTTGCTGGTCTTTGAATTTCTCAGATCGATTCTGGGAGACACTCTGACCAGAATGCCTAGCGAACAGTCAGCAGCAGATATTCTGTACCTAACCTCAAATATAATGAGTCAATGCTTGGGATATCTGACTAATAATCCTGTAAAGCATAAATAAATATTTGCCCTAGATTATTGAGCTCAGCATACTCGATATTTACCGATTACTCTGGGTACGCTAAACCTGGTGCACTTTAAATCCATCCGGGTGAAACGTTCCCCGGTAGTCTCATGTGGATATTTGAAAACGGGTTACCAGCTAAGATGTCTTAATAAGTACAAAATTACGAGTTTGGCCCCATAATAACCCTCTTGTACATTCTAAATGGAGCATCACTGTAGTTAATTAAAATTGTTTGCTTATATGTACATACATCTGCAATTAGACATCTAAAAGCACTAGAAGAAAATTTAAGTTATCAGGGTATTCTCTTCTCTGGGTATTACAAACGCTCGGCAATAGAGATCTAGTTCCTAAGAGAAAAGAATTCCCGTTTCGTTTCAAGGCGAATGATGCTCTGAAAAAGGTAATTTAGTAAATTTATTTTCGAATTGTGAAAAGAACTTTATTTTTAATTAAAGTTAATTACGTTCTGAATTACATTTCGACTTCAGAAGAATGAATATCAAAGATTGAAGGAATTTAATTAAATTTTTAATTATTGCATTTAAAGAAATTATTTATGCGATAATAATTAATTAATGAAATAGATATTCATAATGCATAACTTTTATTTATTTCTAATTTGATCTTTAAACCTTTCTCTAAAGTTGTTTGCAAAAGGAAAAAAAAAAATCTAGTATCGCTTACCACTGGCCTCCATAATTTCAGGGGAACTTTTTATTGATAGTTTCCTCCTCTGAAAGAAATTGTTTTAATAAAACCATGGTATTTGTTGAGTGAAGTGAAAAAGGAGAGAATCCGCCAAGTTTAAACATAAAAGGAAGTATTGTGTCAAATCTAAAACTCATACTTCACATGGTGTTTCAGCAAAGATTTCGTGGCAACTTCCACATCACTTTCTCAGCAGTTCTTTACTTTACATTATGACAATGGGATTTTTCCATTCAAAATTGTTTTCACGGTCTGTAGTCACATTTTCTTTTGAAATATTCAAAACAAAACTGCTTTGCTTTCGAGAGCACAATACAGAGATACTAGTTTCCTTTCAAAAACCACTTCCCTTTTTCCCGAAAATAAGCATTGTAACCATGTGTATCAGCGGGGATCACAGAACTTTTGACAACAACGCTCTAATACATCAACAAGTTTAAACACGCGCTTTCTTGAACATGATTTATGGCTCCAGAAGGCGGTTTCATAACCCGCACTGCACAAGGTGGAGGCTTTATGTCTCCCCCAGTGGCAGACAGTCCGGTATTTATGGAACATTTGCCCTTAAACAACTCATCAGAAAGAGTTGGGGAAGTTTTCATTCTTTTCACTAAAACTGCTTCCACGACAAACTGAAATCTAATTAAACCTTCCGAGTCGAATCAGTTGAGGAGGGTAATAACTCATGGGGAACAAGGTGGCGTTATAAATTCGTCGTAATGGATTACTCAATTGAGGGTGCTGTGCGAAGTAAGCTAGCTTAGTGCTTGCTACCTTTTCGACTGGAGTTGGTGAAGGCTTTGAAAACGGAAAAGACAGTGAGCGTCAGTATCTTTGCAATATAAAACGCTATAGAACTATTTCGTTTTGTTGATTTAGGGGTTTGGTTTATCGATTTAATGAGATATTTCGTTTTATTTATTGCAGATATTTAATGAAGGTAAGTTAATGTAGGCGAAATGTACAGAACTTTTTGTTGGTAAAACTGAATGGAGATTATTTATTGATAATAGCCATAACGCACGACTCTTAACTCCCCAATAAGCTCCCGAAGAGAAAAGATTATTAACGTAAAATTGGCGAAAGTAAATAGTGAAAATTACTGCAATGTTAGCTGAACAATGTATATAACTTCAATAAATCCGAAAAAACTGAATAATAAAATCTTCTCTGTAAAAAAAGAAGAAAATGAATAGTGAAAATGATTAACATATAAACTGAAGTAAACAATTCATGCTTATTCTTCCGATATAAACCAATGTAGTAAATAGTTTCTATAAAACCAAATAAAATGAATTGCAAGTTCGTTCCTATACTACCATAAGAAAATTGGCCATAAAAATAGTCTTTATGTAAACCAAAAAAATGAACAATGAAGGTTACCATTCTAAAGCGAATAGTATAATGATAAGGGAAACATAATAAAATAAAACTAAATAAATAATTTGACATAATAAAAGAAAACAGCAGAAAATTGTTAAGTTCCCTGTCTATCTTCAGTTTTATTTGAAACATCAAGATACAACATTTTGTATAGTAAACTTTGTTCATAACTGACACAGAACTGCGTGTTTTGTTAGAAATGTCTTATTTTACTTCATTTGATACGAATTTAAATGGTTTTTCATTGCACCGAACATTTCTATTATACTTACAATCCTATTATTTATATTTTAACAATGCCATTTTTCAGTTCTTGAGCTGTTTATTAAACGCAGTTTCTTTTCAAATGTGTTTTATAAAACACGGTTTATAGAACTCTGAACTGGAATACTTTAAAAGTCGTTTTACAAAAACCTACTTCTAACACAAAGCATGGTAGCTATGATACAAAACGTTTGACAACAAACGCTAATACATCAACAAGTTTGAACATGTCCTTCTTGAAGATGATTTATGGCACCGGTAGGTGATTCATAAGCTTCGATGTGAAACGCAGGCGAGTGATCTTTTCTAGAGTGACAGATAGTTCGGTATTATGGAACATTAACTCTTCCAGAATAACTCTTCACAAAGAACGAAGAGTTCTCATTCTGACTTTTTTCGAGAACAAACTGCAATCTAATTAAACTTTACCGAATCAAATAAGTTGAGGGTAATAATAGTTCATGGATAAATTCTGCTTTACTGACTGCTGAAATGAGGGCACGTTGAACGTAAGTTTAATTCTACTTCATCAAATTGAGAGGATAAAAGCGGTGAAAATGTGCAAGGAAAGTATAAAAAGACCTTTTTATACAAAGATATGTTAATATGCATTTTGTGGATTGATAAATTTTATAATTATTTTAATTAATCGTACCGTTTTCTCCACTGTACATAGTGAGTTAATGTGTGATAGAGAAAATTTTTTTTTGAAATCTTCATTCATTAAATACTTTTTCAAAATCTTTATTGATTAAATACTTTTGTGGAATCTGTATTCATTACAAGGAAAGCCATTTGCTTTCATTGCGCCAGTTAAAACGAATAATTGTTATGAAAATTCTGCATAAAATGAAGAAATTGGATAAAGAAAATTATTACTTTAGGGTTGATTTTAAAATACTGAGTTATAAAACATGATGAATGCATTATTGTTACAAAATGTGTGGATCCAAAATCATATTCATCTGTAGTTTTTTCTATCTACTATGACATTTAGCTGCAACATTAAAATTCAACCTTTGACTTAAATTATTTTGATATATAATGTTATAAATAGAAAAGTCACTTTGAACATGTTGCATCATATGTAATCAAATCCAAGATCTACTTAATTATTTCAACTAATTATTCTTGATCTGTTGAGTAATATTTAGTTAGCGTTCAAATAACATGATTAGCTTCTCCAGCTAATCAGGCAGGGAGAGGTATAAAACTATAATCCAACTTCTAAAGACCTGGATAAGAAAATAAAATCCAAGTTAAAATATAACTATCACGCTATCGACATAATTTTGTGTAGTTTTTATATCATTTAGCATTGGAATCCTTACATTACTTTAACTTTAGTATAATTTCGCAATTAATAATATTTCCTTCACGGTTCCTTAAATATTCCAGAATCTTTCTTCTAGCAAGAATAATCGTAGCCATAAAAAGTTTAGGAGCACAGAAATTTCGAAAACACACTAATAATCGACATGTTTGAGCATATCCTTTCTTGGACATGATTTCTGACTTCAGCGGACGATTTTATTACCAATGATGTGTAAGATGGAGAAATTAAATCATTCATATTGATAGATAGTCAGGATAATTTATTAATCCGGAGCGATTGACCAGAAAGAGTGGGAGGAAAATTTTGTTCTTTCCACGTAAGTTATAACCTTTTCTGTTTGAATTAGTTCAGAATGGTTGCAAATCGTGAGGATCAAGGTTGCATTATAAAAACTAAGTAAAGTGTTACTGTAGTGAGAAAGCTCTGTGAATGAAAATTCAAAGTTACCTTACCGACTTCAGATCAAAAGTTTTACTTTGTCAATAGAGGAGTTTCGTTCAATTTAATGGACGTATTGAGTATTTATCCTAGATATTGTGTAGATCTGAAATAGAAATGTTGAGCGGATGAGAATTGTTTTACTACACCTTCAAGCACAGTTTTTAATCTTGATTCAAAGACATATTTGTTTGGGCATCAATTATTTCGTTGCACAAAAGAACCTCTGAGATCTGTAAGTGCTTTCTAGCAATTTTTTTCTTAAAATTTATTTTTTATTACTGTCAGATTTCAGTATCAAAAATTCTGCTATTAACGGATAAAATATCCGAAATACGCGAATGAGTTTTCAACTCAATAATCCATGTGCTTTATATACAATCCGGTATTACTCAAGTGACCATTTATTTCTTCCAACAAATCGGAACATTTCTTTAATTTTTTGGTAATATTGTGTGAATTCAAGAAAACACATATTTCTTCAGTTTTTATTTATTAACACGCGAAAATAAATAATTGATGTGATCCTGCATTTTTCTGAAGAACACATTTTTGCTTCAGTATATTTGGTGTTGATTTAAAAAAAGAATGCCATTCTTGGCAGGATTTCTTAAAATTTACCTTGGTTATTAACGTTGCTTTATAAACTGCGACTTTCAACTGTGTTTTTAGCTCGTCTACAACTTATTCATAATAATAAAGACCCTTCCTACGGGTCGGGCAGACATAGAATATTTTTCATAATTATACGAAAGTTCGTAACATTTAAATTATTGCCGTGAAAGTGTTTGAACTGTTCCACCCAACGTCTTTCGGTTTAAATATTTCCCAGTGTTTCATTCTGTCACTTCATACGGTGTAATGAAGTTAGAACTAAGTGCGAGAAAGGAGGCTTCTGACCAACTCACATATGTGTGATATGCATAGCGCATGCTCCGTCATCGTCGGGCTGCTAGACATTACCGTCGGATTTTTTCTTATTTTTTTGGCGCCTTCTTGCTCGACATTGTTGTCGTCGGTTGCTCTCTTTCTGAAAACGGGACATTTGGACTTCCCGAAACTGTGCTAGAAGACAACGGGACAGGCTACCAAAAAAATGGGACTGCCCCGTTCAAAACGGAACGTATGGTCACATTAGGTGTTACATATCTATTCTATATATGAATTAAAAGGAAGAAAATAATTAATTTTATTAAAACGATCAATAATGAAAATTGTTTCATTATAAACCGAAGAGCAATTAATAATGAACGCTCTTACTTTAATGTTGCTTCTGAAATGCTGATATTATCAGCAATACTGGAAAAAGCAATCAAGATGTTAGTAGATTACATTCTAATTTAATCTACTTAATATTTTTGACATCTACTTGGAACGCAAAGATTTCGAACTTAAGTTTCAACAGATACTGCCACGGAATGGCATATTTTATTATGATTGTCTTTGCATTTGAATTCCTATCAATTTGAATGCAATGATTTTTATTTTGTATTGAAAGGTGCCGTTACTTATACTTCTTTTGTGTGTGTTGTGGATATATAATTTCACAGTTTGAGATCATCACAAACACGAAACATCGTTGCCATTACAGAACTTTTGACAACAGACACCAATACATCAACAAGTTTGAACATGTCCTTTCTTGAAAATGATTTATGGGGCAGCAGGCGATTTCATAACCAACAGTGTGCAAGGTGGAGGAATAATGTCGCCCCGAGTGACAGACAGTCCGGTATTTATAGAACATTTACCCCCGCCGTGAACAACTCGTCAGAAAGAGATGGCGGGAGTTTTCATTCTTTTCACTCCGACTGCTTCGCCGACAAACTGCAATCTAATTAAACCCTTCCGAGTCGAATCAGTTGAGGAGGGCAATAACTCATGAGGAACAAGGTGACGTTATAAATTCTCCCTAATGGATTACTGAATTGAGGGCTCTTTCTAAATGAAAGTTTAGTGCCACCTTATCGACTTGAAATGGAGGAAATCGCTAAGAGAATGTCAAGACCTTTCTACATAAAGTGTTGCAAGGCTGCTTCGTACTGACTAAAGAGTTTTATTCACAGTTTTAATTGGATGTATCGCTTTATTTATTGATCAAGTTATTTGCAGGTATTGTACTTGTGGATAAAACGTTATTTGCATATGCTTAAATATTTCTTTTATAGGTGACACTTAAAAGGCATCATGAGATATATTTCACGTTTATTTTATATCTGATTTTTTAGGATAATTTATTAATTTAAAAAAATGGATCAATGCAGCCAATTTTTTTAAAACGTGGATATCAACAAAAATGTTTGCTTTCATCGACGGACAAAAGTAGTGATTTGCATGTTATTTTATCTAGCTTTGCAGATTATTTTCATACTAGAAAATCACCCGTCACGGTTTGACGGGTGCTGTGATGTTGTAATTTTAAAAATTTAGATGAATATCAAATAAATATGAATTTGGAAAAGAGAAAGGGTGGTGGTGTCTGCTACACTGTAGTTAAGAATTTTGAAAACAAACATAAAACACAAAGTTATCTAAAATATGCAATTTGCCTACAATAAAATTTCCACTTAAAAATCACAATTTAAAGAATGCATAATATCATAAAGGCACACTTATTTACACTTTTAGAAGTAAACAAATAAGCAAGCAGATCACCACTCGATTATAAACTTTTTTAAGTTATTGGCCTAAAGTATAGAATTTGAGTTGTGTTCTGAGATTACAATAACATCCAGGTCCATCATTTAAATCAATGAATAGATAGATCAGGTAAAATTCCCTAGAAGTCAGTGTGCTGTGAGAATAATGAATGACAGACACTTATATAGAAAATAAAAAAAAATTTATTTAAAATAAAATCTAGAATTGTATAGCATGTCTCGGTTAATATATATATATATATCACTACTAAATGCAAATCAAACTCTTACATTCGAATAAGGAGAGGGCCCTTCCACTAGTCAGCATTCACTTATAAAAAAAAAATGTTTTCAAATTGGATGTGAATCAAATACTACTTCACACAAAATATGTCAACCCATTACACAAATTTTTCAAATTAAAATGAAGTGGTACACTTATCATTAAAATTGCTTTCATTTTAGTTGATCCAGTATTTGAGATGGCAATTTTCATCATCAATAACAAGGCAATCTGTTCCTTTCAAAATTTAAACATGTATGATAGTTCATATAATATGAATAAAAACCAAGAATATATATATAATTTTAATTTATGTGCAAAACTTCATTTATCTGGAGATGTCGCTTAGATTAGCTATTTTCTTAAATTTGAACATGCAGAGATACTTTTCAAAATATTAAAGATTTATATATGATAACAGCTAATCAGACCAGTGCAGGAGATATTTGTGCGAAAGCCAATTTTAGCTGAGGTAAATTACTAAATTTATTCGTACAAATATTGTCTTTAATAATTAATTTAAATGTAATGTTCTACTTATCTGGGCTCATTTGGGCAAGGCGACTTCTCATCCAGGGAATTGTGTCTTTCGTCTTGAGGAGGACTTGACGTCTACGTTGGACATTTGGCTGAAGATGATACAGGATCTCTGGGATGAGAGACTGGAAAGCTGGTCATGGCTCATTGGTACTGGGTGAGTCTCAGGCATCAGATCAACTTATGGTGGGTCACACGCAACGCTCGAAAAGCAGACGAGAACATGTAGTAGGGGACTCCATGGAACGGTTGGAAGGCTAGCTCTCACTCCAGATTCGGATCTACTGTGCACTGTAACATGATGATTGCAGATCTATTCGGTTCAATTATTCAAGTTCTGGCACTGCAGGGTTATGCAGAATTGATTAGTAGGTGTAGACTGCAGCTCATAATGTTCTTATTCTGCCGAACAGCCGGGGTCTCAACTCGGAAGGAAAATGATTTGATGATTTTCTTAGGCCTAGCACGCCTGCTGTACATGATAAAACCGCAACGGCCAGCACCGCCTGTGTCACAGCTAAAATTCGCTTAAGCGAAGTTCTTTGGCCGCAGTGTCTCTCAGTAATTGGTGTTGAATCTTCATCTCAAAAAAAACTTCTCTCCTTGCTGCTTATTTCCTCCAAAAAACCTCCTTTTTAAAAAATAATCTTCGTTTCTCATTTTTCTCAGCCAGAATCTCTCCGTTTCTCGCAAAACAGCCATTTTGAATCCCCCGGGGAGGATCGCCAAACAACGCCAAACCGCCAATATTTTAAAGAAAACAAAGGCACTGTGAGAGAATGCGCAGCTAACTGCCCACTTCTGACCCAATGGAGATGAGGCTGCCTTATCTCGTGCCAATGAGAGAATTTTCCTTTAATTGGGAAAAAGGGAATTTTTAGGAAATTTACTGTTTTTAACTGTCAAAAGGGAAAGGAAAATTGGTGTGTTAAGCCATCTGGTCTGTTTCCTACAGGACAAGAGTTTCCGCTGGACAGAAAAGCCGACATTCTTCCCCTGGAGGAAGTATCCAGTGGTCATCTTTTGAAAAGGCGCGTAGGATTGCAGTCTTACTGAGTTTGTCTGGGTCCGATAATTGTCTTCGATACCTGCACTCAGAGGGGGGAAATGCAGCTGTGGACTTGTTTATGCTGTTTTATTAGTGTTTCGCAGAACAACAAGAAACTCAGGAATGGTTTTTTTTTTTAAATTTACACAGAAAATTAATCGATTTAGCATTAAAAGAAAGAATTGTATATTAAGTATTTTAAATCAAACATAGTGAATTATTACATTTAAAATGAAACTAAATGTGGATTAAATACATTAAATTCACAACAGAGAATTGACAGATTTAACAAACATAGAAATATTAAAATTTAAATCTTTCAAGAAGAATTTGTACCTTAATAGAAATATATATATATAAAATTGTTATTTCAACATGACAGTGAAAATTGCCTCTTGAATCGAGAGATTTCCCTTCAAATTTAACGTGTTTAAATAAATATATATGTCAGAGAAATGTTTAACATTGATTGAAAACAAATAAAATAAACATATGTTTTATGACAGGAAATATTTTATTTACATATTATAAGAGTTATATAAATATTATAATATTTCTTTATTCGAAAAACCTCTTGGTAAACAACATTCCACGTGAAGTATTTTTCGTTGTTTAATAATTTTCCTTGTACTTCAGTTGTCTTTGTGTAAATTTTAACGTCATTGGGAATCCTAGACCTTGAAAGTGCAACATAGAGCTGTCCATGTGAAAAGACAGGCTCATCGAGGTAAATTCCAACATTATCGAAAGTTTGCCCCTGCGATTTGTTGATAGTCATCGTGTAAGCTGGAATTAACGTTAACTGGCGGCGGTTGAGAACGAATGGCAGATTCACATCACTGGCGGCTAATTTAATTCTTGCCAAGAAAACAACATCGCCACGATTGCATTCAGATACAATTTGGCGTCCAAACTATATAACGCGCATAATATACCACTGACGTAATTTAATACTTTCTATTGAAAAACGGGAATTAATTTGAAATATAGGATTAATATAATTTAAAATTTCTCAGGAACTATTGATCATAGCGAGATAAATTTTATATCAATCGATAGAAAATTTTATTTCACTATTTTAGAGCTATTAAATTTGAAATTAGAACGACAAAAACTCTTTTAAATTTAAAATTACTGAAATTTAGGTTCTCTAACAATGAAATAGTACTGTTTAGCGTCTCGCAGTGCTATGGCACGAGTTTTATTGTCAGTGACGTCAGAGCGTTACCGGAGGATCTGGGTTATTATATTAGTAATGGTTAGCAGCAAACCTGATGAAACCGTGGAAGATTTTGAGCATTTTTTTCAGCACATTAACGGAATTTCTTGAAGAAAATTTTTAATGGCTCATCCTTGCCATTCACAAAAAAAAAAAAAAATATGAAAAATAAATATAACAAAAAAAAGTAAAACGCTGTATTTTGTCGATATAACTGTTATCAGCCTTCAACGACATAAGTATCTTCGGCAATAATGCAAGTAAATATTCTCAAATTGCATATTTTCAGAATAAGCTGTGGCATAAGGGTAAATTATATTTGTTGCATATCTAGTACATTGAAATAGATAATGCTATGAGTAACAGCATCACTTGTGAATGACGTCTTGTGTATTCTACGCTCTTTACATTTGTAGACTTTTACTGTTCCTTTAAATATATTATAATGTGCATTACACAGAATATGGTTGTTATTACTGGTATTTAAAACAAAATTTCTGTTAAATATATTAACAACTTCGAAACACTAGGATCAAATATAGGATTATTTAAATGAGCGCAATTATACACCGCATGTCTTTCACCATGCTACCAACTTGATTCGCCATTGACTATCAACTTTTTCAGGAAGATGATATGGTTCATGAGATAGATTTTAGGGCGATTTTTTTATAAAAGACACCTGAATAAAAAAAAATTTATTAAATTTCAGCTTATTCCTGCGACTCTTTATCTCACACACTCAGAATCATCGCGTAATAAGAACAATAAATGCACCCTCTCGAACTTGCCATCTTTTGAAACAACTGACATAGCCAGCCACTCTGACCAAGTAATGCAAGGAATGCTCCTCAGATGATGTACGTTACAGAATTTTGGAATCGTTCCAAACGTCCACTGTGGAACCTAGGTTCAATGAACTTAAATTCTGCATTCCGTCACAATAAATACTCGCGTAAAGGAGGCAAGGTCGCTGATGAGAATTGCGACGCGGAGTAATTACACATTCGCCTTTACATAGGGTTGCCATTCGTCCCACATATACGGGACTGTCACCGTATTTCACTACTCAGTCCCGTATTACCGTTTGTCCCGTTTTCTGGAATGGGAAGAAATAGAACGTACTGTTGCATAGTAAAAAGTAAGAATCATCGATATTGGAGATTCTATTGAACGGTTTGTATGTCTAAAAGATTATCTATAGAAAATAATATCCACTAAAACTGCGAAGCAACGATGGAATTGAGCATGGAAGAGAAATGGCTGAAGTATTTTGTAGATACAAAGTGTATTGATCAGAAGTCTCATAAAGCTCTGCGAATACCGATTTGCCATTCAGCCCACAATACAAATGCGGAGAGAATATTTTCCTGAATGTTAACTCAATGGTCGGGCACAGAAACAGGTTGTCAGCGGACACAACTGAAGCAATTTTGATTTGTCGTTATAATTTTAAAATGACTTGCAACCATTTTTATAATTATGCGAAAGACGTAAATGATATAATTAAGAAAGTAAAACCAACTTTAATATGACTGGGCTAAAAAGGATTGGCTTTGTATCTTTTTTATTATTTTACCTGTTCATTTATTAGGTTGCATAAACTTTATTGATTTCTTATCAGAGTAAAATAAACCATTACCTATCCATTTTTTTCATGGTTTATTTATTTAAAGAAAAGCACACTACAGAGAAAACTCCATTTACAGAGTGCTGACAAACACACAAAGAACAAAAGTCACAATGAGTAAATAGAAATTTAAAAAAAATATATGCCTTAGAAAGCAAAAAGCAGACCACAGACAACACATAAAATCATAAAACTTATGCAAACGTATATATAATTAAACGTCCCGTATCAATGCATGGCAATTATGGCAGCCCTAATTTACTATGAATATTTTTATACGCAGAAGTAATAAAAAGAAATTAAATGTCAAATAGCAGATTGTTTTATGATTGCTTTTGGGTAAATGTGTCCACTGATTGCTGGGATTACACGTTATTTAATTAAAGAAGCCAAATTTTCTGAACTTCAGCCCGGTACTCCCTGGATATGGCAGGCAAGGGAGGAATGAAGACAGGGAAAAAGAAACAAAAGTCCAGTTTATTTCATGATATCTGATCACTTTACATTGATCGTTAAGAAAGGTCGAGTTTGCATATAACAGATATTAATTATATTTAGGGTTGCATACGTTCCGTATCCACAGGACTGTCACTATATTTCTCTACTCACTCCCGTATTACTGTTTGTGTCGTTCCAAAAGTTCAATGCTTTCGACTCGATGACTCTCAACCAAGTTCTGGAAGGGGGAGAAATAGAACGTACTGTTCCATATTTGTAATTAAGAAACATCGATTTTGACAATACTATCATTTTATTCAGCCAATTTGTACATTTAAAAGATTATTTAAAGAAAAATAATACCAACCGAAACTGTGAAGCAACTATGAAATTGAGCATGGAAGAGAAACGGCTTTAGTGTTTTGCAGATACAAAGTATATACATCAGAATTCATGTCTAATAAAGATATGCGAATACATATTTGCTATTCCAGCCCACAATGCAAAGGTGGAGAAAATATTTCGCCTTAATTTCAATATAGCCTTAATTTCAACAGTGGGAGACATTAACACCACAGCATACCCCTGAACTCTGAGCCAGGACAGCTCCGTGTCGGTTGTTTGCGTATGCGTGAAACTTTATTGAAAAAGCAAGAGCAAAAAAAATTACATTTCATACATAAGGATACAAAAAAAAGAGAACAATTAGATCAAAACTGTGCATTAAAAGAAAGTAAACAAGTTTGATGTTTTACAGTTGTGGTCCCTCTGCGAAACTGGCCCTTTGTGTTGGGTCCAGGTCACAAAAAGTCATGTATACTAGTAGAATTGTAAGTTAAATTACATGTAGAAATTTACATTAGCGAAGAAGAGTATCAAGTCCCCGTACAAGACTGGGACTGTCAGTCTTGATTCCCTATACTATTGGCTTTACATCAGAGAAACAACTACCTGTGGTTGGGTCGAAGGAATGTCCGTATTGTCTTAAGAAAAGATGGATGGTTTTCTCTTTATGTTGTTGACTTTGAGAGAGTGTGTGCCTTATGTGTGGGAGAAGATGAGGACCTAGGATCGACAACTAAAGCAAATTTGATTTGTCAATTTTAAAATGACTTGCGCCCAATTTCATAATTATGTGAAAGACGAAAATGATATAATCAAGAAAGTAAAATCAACTTTAAAATATGGCTGGACTAAAAAGGATTAGCCTTTTTATCTTTTTTTTATTATTATTCTACGTGTTCATTTTATTAGATTTCTTTAACTATATTGATTTTTTACCATATTAAAATAAACCTACCCACTTTTTTCAGGTTTTATTTATTTAGCACTTAAACGTCCCGTATCAATGCATGGCAATTATGGCAATCCTAATTATATTCAACACACATAACGATAGACTAAATTCCAATTTTTCAACATTTTCTATCTGTTCAGACATGTGAAATTCGGCATGTATTATAACCGCCCTCTTCACTTACTTTGGTTAATTTCTTTATGCACTTTGTGGATTGTAAATAAGTGATTAGTTCAAAAAATGTTACAATACTAAAAAAAATTAACAATATTTTTTGCGCTTTGTTGGCTCAATTGATACCATATTACAGTTGTGCCTTTCAGTAAAAATTGGAAAATCAACAGACGTTTTTCTTACGGTAATTATTCTTTCTGTGCGTAGTTTATATTCTAAATTTATTGTGGTGTCATTCTTAATCCCGCTATTTTGATGAATAGTTCAAAAATTTAGAAGCTGCTCTAGGGTCTAGGAAACCACAATCAATAAACTGCGGAACAATTCATTTCGTATCTCTTAAATATAATACAGCCTTCACTCCCGTAATTTTAAACAAATGTAGGCGAAAACAGTTCAAAGAATATTCAGCGAGTCAGTTAAAATTCTCAGATTGTCAATTAATTCCTGTCTGTATTTTTTCAACTCTGGGCTTTAATACAACTTATATTTACAATGCTGCGAGTAATTTGGCTATGAGGGTAATCGGGATGCGAGTAATCGCTGTTTTTCCGATAACGGAACCCCGGTCGTCGCAAGGTAGAAATGTTGGCGTTTTTCCTCTATGGCAAAAAAGTAAATAACCGAGAAAGCTATCGCTAAGATTCGGCGATCTGTCGCTAGGATTTTGATATTTTTGCCTGAGTTTCGGTTAACAGAAAATTGCTAAATTTGGAAATAATTGTCAAAATTATAAATTTAATTATTGGAGAGGAATGTATCAGAATGACGACGGACCTCTTTTCTGATTTTTAAAATAATTTATTTCTCCGCTGAATGGGAGTTGAAATGTTGTCCGCACATGGAAGAAGCTGTTGTCATGATGAATATTACATTCACACTGAATGGTTTTTACATTGAGTCACTTGAGGGCGCTACAGTTGGTAGGCGGGGCATCATGCTTACATAACAATTATAAAAACGCTATTGCAACAATTAATATTCTTAATTTTATTAAGAAATTGTAAAAAAGAATATGCTGCAAAGCATTTGCGCAAATGCTAGATTATTGTTCAGGATGGTTTGAAACCCATTTGTGGGTTTCAAACCATCCTGAACAATAATCCATGTATCCTTTCCTGAACAATTGTCCATGTATCCTTTCTTTAAGAGGTGAATTAACTGATGATGTAATTCTTTAGTTTCTTCTAAATTGTTTGACCCACTTAATATGTCATGGACACAAATATCAGTTAGAAGTGTTGCAGCTGCTTGGGGGAAATTTACTTTGTTCCTCCTCAGCTACAGCTTTTAACGCTCTATTCGCTAAAAACGGTGCGCATGTCATTCCATATGTAACTGCCGGTAGCCTATATGTCTCCACAGGAACAAATTGATTAGGATTCCACAGGATTCTTTGTAGATCTCTATCTGATTTATCAACCAAAATCTGGCGATACATTTTTTGTATGTCGGCACTAAATGCATACTTATAAGTTCTGAATCTCGAAATAACAGAAAATAGTTCTTGTTTAACTGTTCCTCCATTTAATAATATGGAATTAAGCGAAACTCCATTCCTAGAATTTGCAAATGCATCAAAAACGACGCGCAAAGGACGTATTTTCTTGGTGAAAGGCAGCATGATGGGGAATGTACGAGTAATATTCAATACTTTTTGGATGAACCGAATCTGAAATTCTTTCCATGTGATTTAAGCTGGAAATATTCATCTATGAACGCCTTATATTGTGTTGCCATCGTTTTATTTTTATCTAATCTTTTCCAAAATTTAAACACCTTTCAGCTATTTCTTTTTAATCTCCTAATGTTGAACCTTTGCCTTCGATTATTGGCAGTTTAACAATGCACCTGCCTGTTTTCATCTCTCTTATAAGTTGAGGGAAAATGTTCTTCACAGTATTATTTTTCAAATGTTTTTGATTCATCTAAATCACATGTGCTATCACCAGGAAACGATTCTATTTCAAAGACATTTTTTACAGAATTTTCTAGGTAATCATTTTCTGAAATTAACCGAAAAAAGAGATAAGAATTGGTACCTTTAAGTGTAACGAGATATCCAAACACACTGTTTTGCAATAATAATGAATTATCATAAGACCTAAATTTTCCAATCTTCAATAATTCACATCCTAGTAGGGCATGAATTTTGCTAGGAACGTGAAATGTATTATCCGCAAGTTTAATTTCACTCGGGAAGTTTATTTTAGAAATATCAATTTCATTTGAAGGCGTTAAATCTGTTATCTTAGGCATAATAAATAAAGATATAGTTCTGGAGAAATCATTATTTTCATTGAAAATATTAGTAGTTATTTTGTTTTTAATTAAGAATTCGCCACCGGAAATACCAGATATGGTTGAATTATTTTTTCTTCTTTTTTAATCCTAGAGAATTCGCAACATCCGCTGTTAAAATGTTCACACGGCTACCAGAGTCAAGGATTGCTTTTAATTTTATTTTCTGACCATATGCATCTCCAATCAGTAATGCTTCAATCAGTAATCTTCAGTGCTCAAAATGTTTGATGATACTTTCGTATTGCTACCAGTGGCGAATCTAGGATTCGAGTCGGGGGGGGGGGGGGGGGAGGGCAAAAAAATTTTGTATCGTCGTGACGAATGTCAAACCTCAAGGCTAAAGTAAACCAAAACTGTTTAACTTTACAGTCTTTACTCACCTGACAATAAGAATCATAAAAAACGATACAATACTTTTGATAATTTAATAAAAATTACAATGAAATAACTAGCCAAAAAAATGTCTTCGACCGCGTCAAGATTACAAATACAAGTGGAATGACTACAAAAGTAGGAAAATTTTCGAGCCTGTATAGCCAGAAAGCAATGTTGAAAAGTTTTTATTATTTTTTAAAAGAGGGAAATTAAGAAAAAACAGTTGTAATTATTTTAAATAAAATCAAGAATTCTGGCTTGGCTCTGGGGTCAAGGTCGCTCCAGCATTACTTGTTCCTTGGGTTTTCACCGAAGTTAAAGCGGTTAGCATTTGATTGCGTAATGATACTTGGTGCAATACTGCTTTGGTTTTTAGAATCTAAGTGGATTAAAGAGTTAAGACCTTATTTATGGCATTCTCGACAGAGAAAAGTTGACTTATATGGTGCGCTATGCATCTTCAAACAATTTTTACACAAATGATGTTTTTCTACGAATTCAATCCTTTTGGCAATACTTTAAAAATTCGTAACATTTATGCAAAGGATGATCAATCTTACATAATATACATTTTTTAATAACATGATTGCCTTTATTAGAGTTGACAAAGAGATTTTTTGATTTATATGCCGAGCCTTGAAATTCCTTTTTGAATTTCCAAGTTGATCAAGAACCATTGCTCTTGACTTTAAAAACTTTGAGCTGAATTAACGAAGCAATTTCTTTATAGATGTGTAACTTCTAGGGGGCCTATGTCTAGGTCAAGTTAACTTCTCCAGGATTGATAGAAGCGAGATTTATTTATGTGGATGCTGAGGCAGTCGGCACATACAACTATTGACGATCAAGTGCGACATGTTAACCTGCACGATACTGTCTAACTCGGCTTCCGATCTAGCATACCTGTATTCACTAAAATCAGAAGTATTCCATCGCTTGTGACTGGTGACGAAGTCGAATCAAGACTACTCGTTAATAAAATAACAAATTTGATTTAATGAAACAATCAAATTAAATTATACTAAATCATAAAATCATTATACAGCTAATCAAATAATACAAACAAGGAAGAGCAGAGCAGAGAATGAACAGTAACAATCAGTGCTTATATACAGCAACATGCTCGACGCTATTGGTTGGTAGGCGACATCAGAAAGAGGGCGGATCCGATCTGCATAAAAACGCAATTCAGGATGTTGCCAGATGCCGCCACAGATGTCTGTATAGATAGTTCATATGCCTTTCTAATATTATGTTAACCAAAATAGCATTTGTCAAGTTATTACAGTCTAATTTTAAACTTTTTAATGCTCTCAAGCTTTTGTTTATGGTGTCTGTAATATTTCTTAAACCTTTAGAAGATTAAAAATTTATTTTTTCAAATTTTAGCATATTTTGGATGTGTATATCCACAACTGCTCTCTTATTTTCGAAGCCGTTCTTCGAGATCTCAAAACAATGATTCAAATGTATCATCACTTGTTTCAATTAATTTAGCTTCTCCACGGGGGGCAGCTTTCAAATAAAATAGTTTTTGATGACTTGTTAATTCTTTGTTATCAGTTATTAGGCTGACAAACTGATTTTTAAAAATGGAGAATTCTTTTATTTTACCATAAAAGACTGGTAAAGGAATTTCAGGCAATTTCGATTTCAATGCAATATGATCAATATATGATTTTAAATCTGAATTATGGTCACTTTTGTTTTCAATAATTCATTTCTTTCTTCTAGTAGTTCCAACACTTCTTCGTAAGACTTTTTACTTGATTTTTCATCTTCTTCAATATCCAGATACTGCTTGAATAGAGTTTATAATTCTTCTTTCAATACTTTAGCACTATTTAGCTTCTGCTGTGCACTAATAACGATTTGATTTTTATCCGTTATAGTAGTTTCGCAACTATCAATAAATTTTTTAATGCTAGTCAATTTTGACTTTACTCTCCTACGCATTCGATTTAAATCCTTGGCAGTGAGAGGTTTTGATTGTTTATCCATAGTGAGAAGCTAATCCGTCTCCGGTCGCTAGGACCAGAATGGAGAGGAATGTATCAGTATGACGACGGACCTCTTTTTTGATTTTTAAAATAATTTATTTCTCCGCTGAATACGAGTTGAAATGTTGTCCACACATGGGCGAAGATGCTATCATCTATACTTATGAAAGGCAATGTTTGTGTGTGTGTGTGCGTGCGATGTCCAGACGAATCTATCGCACTTACAACCTTGGTACACAGGTAGTCTTAATGATGACTCAATGCACCTCGAAGCCGCAATTTTAAAATTTAATCTAGAAAATTTTTTATTAAATGTTTTGTGTTGTTTAAGTTGATTTTTCGCACTAATTCCTTAATAGAATGGTTTTGAATAATTGCACGAACAAAAATAGACACACCATCGAGAAGAGCACAAGATTTCCGTTCTAATGAAGTTAGTTTTGAATTTTTAACGAAATTTACTGAATTTTGAGAAATTTTTAAAAAATAGTCAGTTTTGCAATCGAAATTTTATTTTTTTAAAACTTTGCTGCATTCGACGTTCTAATAACACTATCATTTTCAAATTTTTTCAGCTAAAAACTGGAACGGTTCTGTCGGATTTAAAACAAGAACGGTTAAAATATCTTTTCCCGTTTTTTTTAATTAATTTTTTCCTGGTCCGTTGAAAGATATTTTTCTCTACCGAGCTCTCTCCCGCGACACTTTTCCGGAACGTTCCTGGGGAATTTCATTGGCTAACGGTGCAGAGGGCATGTGACATCATAACCTTCAACTGAATGACTTCGATTATTATTTTCGGTAGTGTCTTAACGTGTTTATGTCCCGCATATTTTATTTGCTTTATAATAATAATTTTTACGTTACAGTTTTTTAATATTGTTTCGAATTAACGTACTCTGTATTTTCTACAGTTGAAATGTCATTATCCGGAAGAAAAGTAAGAGGGAAAATCAATAATGTGCATCTTTTGCTTTGTTTCCAAAACTTTTTCATGTCATTTTGGGTGTTTTTTTTATTTTGTTGAAGTCCTGATTCCACGGGTAACGCCGTGCGCGTCCTCCGGCGATACTTTTCCGAGACATTGCTGGAGAATTTCATTGGCTGACGGGGCAGAGCGCAGTTGACGTCATAACCTTCAATTGAATGACTTCGATTATTATATTCGGATTCGATTTCATATTTTGCTCGCTGTATAATAATCATTTTCACGTTGCAATTTTCAAATATTGTTTCGGATTAACGTACTCTGTATTGCTTTTCTACAGTTGAAATGTCATTACCTCGAAGGAAAATAAGCGGGGAAATCAATAATGTGTATCTTTTGTTTTGTTTTCAGAACTTTTTCATGTCATTGTGGGCAGTTTTTTTTCCATTTTGTTGAAGTCCTGATTCCACGGACAACGCCGTGCGCGTATTGCTAGTGATGCATATTACATTCATACTGAATGGTTTTGACATTGGACCACTTGAGGGCGCTACAGTTGGTAGGCGAGGCATCATGCTTACGTAACAATTATTAAAACGCTATTGCAACAATTAATATTCTTAATTTTATTAAGAAATTGTAAAAAAGAATATGTTGCAAAGCATATGCGCAAATGCTTATGCCAGACCATAATTTTAGCTTTCTATAAAATATTTACAAGCTCTATACAATAATCAGTACGCTTTCGAATGTTCCTCATATTATGCTATCAGCAGGAAAGTTTATTTAGCAATAACTAATTGCAAATTAAGTGTAATAATACATTGCTCGTTGAATTAAATGAAAAAACCAAAAGGCCTGCATTTACAATATTAAGATCTATCAATTTTTGTAAAAAACCAAAACATTAATTTTCAACATTAGATTTTTTTAAAGTCATTAATATTATTATGCACGAAATGAACTTTACGAACTAAAATATTTCCTTTTTATTCTTCTGTGCTACACTTTAGTGTAAGAGATACTTTGTTCAGTAACTTAAAACTGTTTCACTGACGTAGAATTCTGAGGAAATTTATGAAGGTGAAAAATTCTGTCCCCTCAAATAAAAATCCGTGATTTTCGACACCTGTAGTCGTCTACTGTGAGTTCATACGAATAAACAAGAACTATTTCTTTTCCTCTTCTACTTAAGAATGATCCTTGAATAAAGTAAGTGAACGATGGTTTGATTGATCCATTGCCCAATCTGTACAAACAATCATCCGTTTTTTATATGTTTTGAATTTCAGTGGCGAATCTAGGATTCGGGTCATAAAAACTTTGTATCGTAGTGATGAATGTCAAACCTCAAGGCGAAAGTAAACCAAAACACTTGGACTTTACTCACCCGATAATAAGAATCATAAAAAAACAATACAATACTTTCGATAATTTAATAAAAATTGCAATGAAATAACTAGCCAAAAAGTGTCTTCGACGGCGTCAAAACTACAGGAACGAGTAGAATGACTACAAAATTAGGAAAATTTTCGAGCCTGTCAAGCCAGAAAGTAATGTTGAAATGTTTTTATTATTTTTTAAAAAGAGGGAAATTAAGAAAAGACAGTTGTAATGATGTTAAATAAAATCAAGAATTCTGGCTTGGCTTTGGGGAGGGCTGCAACCAGATAGCCCTCCCCCCTGGATTCGCCACTGTTGAATTTGTATCAGAAGAAACAAATATCCAGACTTTTAAATGGACGCCAATATTTATTTCGAAAGCATCTCATAAAAAAGATTTCGCGATATAGCAGTTGTTTCCTCAATTAATTAAAAAAAAATTCTAATGCTGCATTTTTCGAAAATAATAATTTCATTATAACTTGTATTTTGTGCAACGGATTGCAATTAGTTTCGTTCTTTAGTATACACTACACACCCTGAAATGAAGTTTGAAGTATGGAGCTCGATATCCGTAAAATAGCAGTTAGTTCCCGAATATATAACAGCATACAACTTTTAATAGTTAAAAAGATGAAGCATTTTTATATTTTTTTTCTTTTATGGCTTCATCTGTTATCGATTGCCATATGGTCATTCGAATGAACAAGAACTATTTCTTTTTTCTCTTATACTTATGTTATTTGAATTAATGAAAAATGGTTTAATTGAATCAGTTATCCTATCTCTACAAACCACCATCCGTTGTTGTTTACATCTTTTGAATTTCTATCAAGGGAAACAAATATAAATGGACTCAATTGGAAAGCATCGCATATAAACAGATTTTGCGATGTAGTAGTTCTTTCCACAATTCATTAGAAAAAATACTAATGCTGCATTTTTCCAAAATAATAAGCTAGGATTTTGTGCAACGGATTGCAATTAGTTCAGTTTCATAGAATAAACTACACACCCTGAAATTAAGCTTGAAGCAAGGAATTCGAAATCAAGTTAGCGGTTAGTTCCCGAATATATAACAGCACACAGATTTTAATAGTTAAAAAAAGATTTAAAAAAAATTTTGTTTGTTTTACGGCTATTTTTTCTCAAACGTCAAACATGATGGATGATACCATGCCATTTTCAAATATGAATTTCATCAATATTACATTAATATAATATTTGAAAGAAAAATCTAGACTTCCCTAATATAATATTCATATGATTGAGATTCATAAAATGAATGTTTTATTTCCAAAAGAAGTACATATTTGGTAGATGAATTTATCAAAAAGCTAATAGAGAAAACTAATCCTTGACTAGATTCAAAAAAGATAGCAATCCATCATAGTTAATTTATATGGTTTTGTGACATTTTCGCTTCAGTATACTATTGCTCAAAATACGAATGATATTTCCGAGTCAAATCCTTTCTTTCGAAGTGAAATATTGGAAACGCTTGTTTAAAAAGATCATTTATCAACCATAGTCACAAAAATGAAATAAAGCTTTAACTATTTCGTTTACTAGTAAAAGTATTTCAGTTGTTCCATAGGCTCTTAATAAAGAAAGAAGACTCAATTCAAAAGAAGATACGCTTCATTATTCTTGAATAAAAATGTAACATAACGTCGGTTAAATAATTCATCAAAATCTCTATGGATTTAAAAATCCCAGTATAGGGCTAGACGGCATGTGTTATTAAAGGTTTCTGGAGTATTGTTCGTTTTAAAATCCCAAGACTATCACTTCTATACGATTTTTCTCTGGAAAGGATGAGCGCATTTTGTGAGTACTTTGTTAGTCGTGCTAAGGTAAAATGTAAACATTTCCACCTCATCCCTATTTTGGCGAAAACAATTAATCCTGGCGGATGCGCAAAAGCGCGGAGGGTTTCCGTATCTGAGAATTATTGACTTCCGAACGGAAGGTCGTAGGTTCGAGACCTGATTCCTCTAAACGATTCCTACAACGATTTTTTCCCCTTCCGTCTGGGGCAAACATAGTGCTGAGTTATCGCCTTTGTCATATAGATACGGTTCAAAGTTACGAGGTCCGTTTCAAAATGGTTTTCGTGGAGTTTCAAAATCGGAACATTATTCTAACTAAATTGAACCTGAAATAAAATAATTTTAATTGCTGAAAGAAAGAATATAAAAGACGAAAGTCGAATTGGAAGGAATTTTTTGGGCGGCTTATGGTGAAGAACTAGACTCCTCTTTCCACTGGCCTGGGCGCTTTTAGTAACTGTCATTTCCAGTGACATTTCGGAATTCGATTCTCTTTAGCCCCTTAAAGGTCGCATTTTTTTTCTATCTAATAAGATGACCCCTCCTTTTTGGAAAGGGTCTGTCGTTTTCATTCATCTACGAAAGCATAGAATACTTGAGATGCTTATGGATTCTACGTAATTTTTGTGTCAAATTATAAATCTAATTCACGATTAAATTTTAGTTTATAAGTCTAAAATGCGGTAATTCGATGCACGTCAGTATGGCGGGCGTGACCTTCAAGGGGTTAAGAGTCTCAAAGAATTGCGAGGCAATCCACCGCAAGCCTTTCTTTGATGTTTGTATTTTGTACTGACAAATACGAAGAAAGAGAATCGGAACAAATTAAATGTTCAGACGAAGAAACGCTATTTTCTATGCACAGAATTCAACTTGGAAAATTCATCGCATACTTTTGTGCACAGATTTCTTAGTGGCTTTCATAGACAATGAAGTCTATTCCAACTTCAGAGTTAATTTTATTTCCATCTATGAAGCAAGTTTTCATGAAAGGTACTGAGATACTATTATTATAATTTGTGATCTGTAATGGTAGGATAGGACGTTAGTTAAACAAAAAGGATTGAATTTCTTGGTATAACATCAAACTATCTTAACACTGAAAAGTTTTGGGCTTATAATAGTTAGAAAGAAAAGGGTTTCAGATTATTTCTATATGCCTCAAGATTCATTTTTGGAAAGCATTTTTCAAAAACATACGCGTGTTAAAGGTTGGAGAGAAATTTACTCCATTGTTACTATTTACTATTAGAGAAAGAAAAATGACTGTTTTAATAATTGGCGTCAGCATATGTGCAGCTGTTTTGCACTTTTACACATGAATGCTATTTACATTGTAAAGAATTAAATATATTAATTTTAATAAGACCCTGATAAATTTATTGATTAAATAAATATGATGCATTTTGGTGAAGCAAGGGGTTTTTTTTTTTGTGAAAAAAAATCACAATGGATGTTTGTAAACTTTCTTCTGTAAAATCCATATTTTTTTCAATTAATTTTAAAACAATCTAATATATTTTCCCCTTTCTGCTTATGCCAGGAGAATAAATAGAAAACAGCGGCAAAAATAGCAATCTTTTAAAAGTTTACCAATCAATACGTGGATAGAAAAAAATCACTCTCTATCTATTTAAATTTTATATTGCCCTTCTATTCACGAAATGACTTTCAAAAATTATATTAGAATTTATACTGCAAAGATGTATAAAATTTATTTATCAATTTTCAATTTTTTTAAAACCAAATAACGCGCGTAATTTAAAACGTCATCAGAATTAACATTAAACCCCTAGAGTAAAAAAATAAAGACCCTGAAGTTAGTCGATAGATGTCGCTACGGATGTCAAAAAGGACAACAAAAACTCCGTCTGTCTTCATTAAACTTCAACATTTCCTTCTTTTTTAGTTTTTTTAAACCTTAAACACGAGATAAAACTGTTCTTTATTATCTTGTAGTACTTCGATACACGTTGATTATTTTCTCTTAAGGTGTTTATTTTATTTGCTGTTCTTTGGAAGCGGTGGTTTACACATGTCACTCTGAATTGTTCTTACGGGTTAATTAATTTTTCAAAAGAACGCTGCAGGGGTAAATCTCTGGGAAATTCAGGCGGGATTCGAGGAATAATTCTAAATTCTTTGGTATTGATTCTTCCTCGAAGACTTTCATAACTCGAGACGTTGCTATTCAAACATGATTAAATAAACAGCATGTAGTGTTATTTTTTATTTGTTTTTTTTTTTATCTCTTTCAACTGATTTTATAAGAAAACTTTTTTAGTCATTTTAAATGAGAATTGTGTAGCTATTCTTTAAAATGGATCGAGAAATGTCTCCGAATTCCAAATTAAGTCTGTTGCTATACAAATATTTTAAAGGAGTTTTATATTTACTTTGCAGTAGGTTTGTAATTGATTATCTCCGAAATTATTTTTCAATAAATTTTTATTTGCATAGAAAATTATTTGTTCCTTTTTTTGCTTTATCCAAGTTTTATATTGAAGTACCATCATGAAAAGATAATTGCTTTTCGATTTAAACTACTTCATTTATTTATAAAACGCAGATACGTTTTTCCCCTTGACAAAATTTTGTATTTTTGAAATTGGATAAATTATCTTAAAGCATTTCGTGCATACTTAAACATGTTTTATTCGCAGTAATTAGATTTCCCTATATTCATTCAAAGACAGACAAAAAATTTAATGTTTTAGCAAATAAAAAAATCGTTTAGCAAATAATTTTAATAATTAAAACTTTAAAATATACATTAATTTTCAAACATTTCTTAGGTTTTCAACTTGGTCCTCTTTTTAAGTAGTTGTCGGCTGCTAAAATAATATTTCTGAGAAGGTGTCATTTTATTTGATTTACAAAATTAAATACATCATTTATTGGTACCATGCAAACAATGGCATAGCATAAAGGAGAAGAAGATATTTATGGCCTGGGTAGATGTCTTGGTAAGGGGGGGAGGGGAGTGACATTACAAAGACAAGATATTAGCTATTTAACTCCAAATATGTCGAAGGTGAAAAAAAAAATCTTGGACGGTCGCTATTCACCCTGACTACGCCACTGCCAATTTTTTTTAATTAACATTTTATATTCGTTGAAACTTCGATCTTACGAATGTACTTTCAATGGTATTAAAGGCAATGGATAATATTAACTTAAATTTGGTTTTTGAAATTCACTCGTGAGCGGACGGTTTATTTGAATAACCATAAAGAATATGGTCAAAATTTAAGTTTAGCAGATATGCTTTCATCTGTTTTATAATGAATGCAATAAAATATTGTAAATCTTGCAATACGAACATACAGTAGGGCCTCGGTGACCTGGTGGTAAGCTTCGGGACCAGAGAGTTCCAAGTTCGAAACTCGATTCCACCGAAGATGCGCCGTCTATGTGGGCCTGGTGCACGCTAAATCGGACGTCAAGGGTCCAGTAGCGAATCCAGGATTTTGGTCGGGGGGGGGGGG
>BGPR01000037.1:948019-1036444 GCA_013235015.1 Araneus ventricosus | reverse complement strand
AAAATTCTTCGTTCTTTGCTTTTTTTTGAACGAATGCACTCGTAGCGCATTCAATATCTTTGTCTGACCATATTTTATTTATATATCAGAAAAAAATGAGTGATTATTTACAACACATTTTGCGCGCATTTTATTTATTCAGAAAAGACACTCCTATCTAATTTTAATTCTTTTTTTTTCATCGTACAGGTGTTTTTGAAGTCTAAAAAAACTCAACTAAAACGCTATTTGTGTGTTCTACAACTGAAAATGCGTTTTTTTCTTTTGCTTTAATTTTCCTTTTCGCAGTATGGTTTCTTTCCCATTAGGAGTAATGGAATCTCTATACTGAGGATACTCGGGAATTCGAACCCCAAGAATACAGTACTCGACTGAATCTACTGCACTTGACAACAGCGGATTTTTACCTACTTCACGAACAAAACTTTCACTTTATAATTGGAATCATATTTCGAGAAACATGTAACGATAGCAAACAAACTTCATATAACTGACAAAGCGAAATGGAAAAACAAATATATTATTCAAACTGAAATTGGAAATTTTTTTTAAAAATTTCGAAATTCATAACTAAATTCAAGTACTTATTACAACTCGTATTAGAATCTTATTACACAGCCTGTAAAAAGTTGTGAACCTTGTGTTCGTTTCATAATGTTCTTTTGTAACTGGAATATCCTTTCCAATTGAACTGTACTAAAATTAATGCTTTTATTTCAAGGAAAAATTCCTCAATACTCACATAACTGTATAAAAGACCTAATGTAGATAGCGCCAAGACTGCAAACATAGATTTTACATGACTGAAGTATAATTATTATAAGAGCTTTCGTGAATGTTGTAAGAGAAATAAACTATTAAAACTACTTAAATTTGGCAATTACATGATAGCAGTTCATAGAAATACTAACTTCATAGTGAGCTTTTATCACGTCAGTAAGATGGGTGATACGAAAAAACGAAATAATAAATGCAATTTTTTAAAAACTTTTTATTATAAATCTGAAGTAATTTTCTCTTTATTCACACAAAATATAGGAAAATCCGTGTTTATTTGAATATTATATCGACAAAAGAAAATTCATGTTTATCTGAATACATATTCCGCATTTATACAATTTTTCACTTTTTTTCTTAAAAGTGGTATTTTTTTTTAAAGAAACTAAACATAATTTTACATTTTCTTCCTTTGTTACTAATTTTCGGCACTTCTCAATACTTAATTTATAAAAATGTATAATATAATTACAAATAATTATTATTTACGGATATTACTGAAGATTGAACCTGTCATGTAATTTTTTTAAAATTTTCCTTTATTTCGTAAGATAGTGTCAAAACATGGTTATAATCCCCTTGATCATCATTTTAGCTATTTGTAATTCCAATATAACAGAAATTTAGTAAATTAAGCGTCACAAAAGAAAAGAAATGAACATAAAACTCATGAAAACAATATTTGATTCGGCAATGATTATTCTAAAACGCATTTTCCCCTTTCATTGCCAGGATCTTCATATCCAAGCCAACGGTGATTATTTCAAAAAGGGATTCGCATATAAGCTACAAGTCTTTTGATAGCTAGACGTCGCCAAGCTTTTCTGAAATCTGCCTAAACGGAACAGTTAATCGGCGCGCCATATAATTAGAATTCCAATCTGCACTACTTTGTAAGGCATCCATCTTTGGTCACTAGGAAAAAATCGACACAGATGCCCACTGACTTCATATACGCTATTTGAAATAATGTTAGAAAGAAATTAATAATTCATTTTGCTTTATGTAAATAATTTTTAATTTCACAAAAGAAAAAATTATGCATTCATGACACATGGCATTTGCACCGCGCGAATTTAATTTTGCAATCCACTGCATGCCTTGCAACAGGAAAAAACGTTTAGACTCGCAGCACAGAGTAAGAAAACGCGTATTTAGTTATTCGATAATGTCCCCTGTTTTGGCTGCCACATGAATGCAGTGCATTTTGCTTATACTGAATGAATTAAATAAAGTTTGAGAGCTAAAAAATACAGCAAAACTTCGATTAACCGTCACCGTGCGGACCAGGACTGTGATGGATGACCGAATAGCAGAAATATTTTAACACATATGTACAGTAACGTGATTTCACTGCTGGCGAAAATGAAATCCTTTAAAAGTGAATAATACATACATGTTGTATTTAATTTTACAAAACGATCAATAAATACTTGAATATAAGAGTAGTAATGTGCAGAAATGTATTCTAATACTAAAAACATACGATACTTTTTAGAGGATGGCGAATAACAGAAATGACGGTTAATCGAAGTTTTACTGCACACATTTTATTTCAATCAGAAAATGCAATTTTTGGTTATGAATTTAAATAAATCTACAAATACAGTAGAGTCTCCCTACAACGAAGTCTCCCTACAGCGAATTTCTCCCTATAACGAAATTTTCAATCGGAATGTTAAATAACATTCAAAATATTCTCCATATAACGAAGTGGTTGTCTCCCTATAACGAATTTTTTCAGACCTTTATCTTTTCGATTTTTGTCATTTTTGAAGAAAGTTGCTAATTTCTGTGCAAACAAATCGCTCACACGTGCCTGTTTCTGGAACCACTCGCATTGTTCATTCCAGCGATAACACATAACAATAGAATGCAAAGTGAAGGGTAGTTGGTGATTTGTCTTAACTTTTGAGCATTTCATTTATACAATAAAAATTAGTATAATTTTAACAAATTTATAATAAATATTACTTCATTTTTAATTGAAAGTCATAATTAAATATTTTTGAACTTATCGCACATACTAAAAGGTTTGTAACATTTACTTACATAGATGCAAAAATCTCTAATCTCCGTATAACGAAATTTTCTCTATAGCGAATTTTTCAACTGGAACCAAGCGATTTCGTTATAAGGAGACTCCACTGTATTTATGTGATATTCGAAACACTTTTTATTCACGCGAAATAACTATCTATAAGGAAATAAAAAAAAATTCACATATTTCTAAACACAAAACTATTGATATTTTTATACAGAAAAAAAGTAAATGGGAATGTATAGGGTCAGCTGGGATAATTGGGGAGGTTTTTGCCGACTCTGTCATTTTTTTCTGTTTAAAAGGAGAGTAAGCGATGGAGTAGCGGTCTGTTTTTCTGTGAGTGCATATATATTCTGCAGGGTTGATTAAACAATGCCTACTTTCAAAAATAATTTATTAATTAATCATCCCCACTTTTAGGAGTGTTCTTATTTTGCCCCGAAGTGTTCCCAATTACCCCCAGAGACTACGGGGTAATTGTGAACGTGTATTTCGGCTTCTAATCACAGTAATGAATTAATTTTAAAAGAATATATTTGAAATTATTACGAACTACTGTATATTGCTTCAAAATGCATTTAACTGCGTTTTCCCAATTATCACAAAATACTGTTTTCTGAATGTTGATGTCGCATATAAACTATTTACTACCTTCAATTTGATGTAATTTATAATTACTTTAACTCAAATTTTGTCGGGAAAAGTTCGGAAATGTATCTTTATAGAAACTGAAATAGCTGAATATTTTGAATAATACATTCTAGAAGGAAATAGGTAAGATTTTAAAATCACGCATAAGAATTATTAAAAACAAATAGTTCAATTTAGTAGTAGAAAGTAAATTTTCTATTTGAAATCGAACGTTCTATTCACTGTTGTACTAATTTTTCTTTGACATCCACACTACCTAAACACCAAATAATTATTTCCTACTGTCAATTTCAAACTTACGATCTGGGAGTGTGGCTTTTAACTGACTCTCGGGAATAACAAACTGGTCATTCACCACCGAAACAAATTTTGATTTAGCCAGATTGGTGGTTCTCAAACCTACCATATCATAATGACCGCCGTCAAATTCTTGAATCATGCAGATGTACAAATAATGTGCCTTCATTCTGGCACCTCTAACGTTATCATTCAAAAAAATAGATTTGCTGAAAAATCAACCATGGATGATTCCAGATAAATTACTTCCTCCGCAGACTCCTTTTCGTGTTGAAAAGAGCCAAAATCCTCATCATCAGGTTCCTCGAACAGAGTCACGTATTCTTCTTTCTCGTAATCACTTTCTTGTTTCCTTCCATACATAAAGCCAAACGACTTCATATCATTATTAACAAAGAACCTTCATACGTATATAGTAATATGTATGCAGATCGCATGGAAAATTGTTTTAAAATGTCAGTGGTTAGTTTGACATAAAACAGTGAACTTGACTGACTGGAAAGAACGCAACCCCGTTTATAGATTTCAAATTGCTTCCTATCGAATAATAAATTATTCCAAATACATAAAAAATAGATTTTTGTTACATTAGAATTCTCAATTCCCCGTTTCCCAATTACACCGCAGTAAAAATTGTCAGGGGTAATTAAGGACAGTAAGATGAAATCCAAAAACGAAAATTGAAGTTTCCTTGTAATCGTTATATCCAACAGATCTAGGAAATATATAAATTAACAACTGAGCTTGCATATAATCGGTGAAGAGAACGAAAAGTGAAAATTGAGAAATTTTGATTTCACTTTTCTAAAACACGGTTGCAATTAAAGGTACCAAACGTTCCCAAATAACATAGAAAAAAAGTATAAAAAAAGAGGTTTTCTTCTTTCTCTAGAATGTCTTAATCAAAGCACACGGTTTTCAGTTCACCAGGGCCTCACCAGTGCGCTCTGTAGTCACCGTTTCGAATTACTACCCTGATAAAAACCTGACCCTAGATAAAAAGTTATAATGCGAACATAGAAATAATGGTCGAAAACAACACAGCAGTTAAAATTATAGCACGTGAAATTAAAATTAACTACCATTGAATTCAACTGTCGTTTGAAAATTACATTTTTTTATTGAGATAAAAGCCTGGAAAAGGTGCCTTATTAGAAATAAGTAAATTAGCAACAATTATAAATGAAAATTTGGCAAATATTCTATTTTTTACAATTTTGTATGTTTCATCATCGTTATCTCGATTGAATTTGTATTTTGGTATGGCTTATATTTCAAGATAATGGCTACATTATCTTGAAATATAATACCAATTCAACCAATTTTTTTAATTCAGTCATACCAATTTACATTAATGTGTTTATATTCAAAATAATGGTGATATATTGCCCCTTATTGCTGTTTCTGACCTTTTATAAAAAATCACGTTTTTTCCGTGGACAAAATTCTGGAGTAAAATGATAGTTATTTCATTATGCAATTACGCTAAGAAAAAGCAGCAAAATTCAGTTTGCATTTGATTATCCTCTTTTCATCAGGCTATTTTTTATCATGAAATTTCTTTTAACTTAAATAAATCTTAAGAAACTGGTTTAGAATAACGATTTTATCGTATCATATTACCTTTAAATATTGAGTTATTATAATCCTGAAAAAATTTACATTACCTCTAGTTTGAAAGATCGTCTCAAAACAAGAACTTTATTATTTAAAAATAAATAACAATAAATAGAAAATTATTAGTGACCAGTTCTTAAGAAGCGGTCGTAATTTTTGAAGCAGAATATTAAAGCATTAAATTCACTTAACGTAACTTATTACAGATGCGTTAATTACTTTTTCACGAATAATTTTCATAGTAGAGGTTAATAGTAGTAGAGAGTAATGTAGTAGAGGTTTTCTGGGTCTTTTTTTCATTGGATTTAATGCCGTTTCTTCATGATTATGATGAATTCGGAAGTTTACTCATACATTTTTTTTTGTTTAATTATCATTTCGAGAAAAAAACATTATTATTACATCTATGAGTATCTAGTGATATACATACACAGTTGACGAAAAGTTTCTGGATTTCCAACAACACTCTCAAAAAATGAATAAGTGCATAAATAAAACTGACAGTGATTACAGTAAAATAATTAAACAATTCATTTTTAAGGAAATCTCTTCTTTGTATAATTTTACAATGATTTAAAATACCCTATTAACTAGGGAAGGATTCTGTAAGTTATCTTGTGGAAATAATATAAATAACAAGCATTTCTGAACTATAAAAATACATGGAATTAGACAGCAAAAAAATTATTTCTTACTCAAAAAAGTAATATCTAAATATGCGTAGGTATAAAAAGCAAGGTAATAGTGGAACATCGAAGCACGTTCCTTATAACAGACAGTCATTATTATTACTTTTGTAGACATCGAAATAAGGAATAAATAAGGTTAGGTTATCGAAGAGGTCATGCACGTGTGAAGATAACAAAAATCATTTTTTATAACTTTTACTTCCTGTTATGCTTTGTTTTCATTCCATGTGACAAGGAGTCACGCGGCTTATGCCATGACGTTTCTTATTATATTATCTGATTGCATAAATTATACTCTAAATTTACGTATTAAATAAAATACTATGAGTTAAAATAATCGTCGAAAACAGTCTGCAAACAACATCAAAATATAAAAAAGCACATCTGTATATGAAAATTTAAATAATAAAAGGACTATTATGCATGAAAATAATTTTCTTTTTGAGCAATTCTTCGAGAACAAAAAGAAAAATCGCTTTCAGAAAAAGTTCGAAATTTGCTTTAGTGGTGTAAACAAAAGATTCAAAATGGCGTAAAATCTATGTAGTTTGGCATTGAAAAAGCTTTAGAAATAATTAAATATTTCTGCCTCCATGCTTCAAGAATCAGAAATTCCTATTAACTTTATCCCCGGATCTGTAGCAAATTAATCGCATTATTTTAGCCCTCCACTGCTCAATTTGGAAGTTTCGAGACAGAGACTTAAAAGGCTTTGTCTTATATTACGATCGCCATTTCCAGTATTATTTTTATTCACTACTGTATGTCTCCGTTCTTTAATTAAAAATTCCCAAACTGGCTGGATTTTCGATACCATGCTGTTATTTTCGATGAACCTCGCAAGTGTCACGTTATTCCATTAAATTTACATTCTTGAACAAAACGCGCGTTTCGGAAATTTATCTAAAATGCATAACATTTAAAGGATTAATTATTCTTTTCAGGTCGATCGCTGAAGCATAAGAATACATTAATTGGGAAAATATTGTTTGTGATAGATTTAATGTATGTTCCGAAAATTTTGTCTTTTAAACTAAATTGTAGTTCACAAAAATTAAACCGTTCTTTACGTTTGATTGAAGAGAAAAGAGTAATGTGACGAGATTTCTGTGCGAACAAATAACTAATAACAATAATAAATAATATAAAAGTTTAATAAATTTTATGAATGTGCATTCAGCAATGATATTTCTCTGGTGCATATCATGAATTATGAACAATTCTTCATAATTTCTGATTTTAAAAAAATAATCTTTATTCTTTACCCTAATGTTGTTTCTTAACTTTAATGATTTTTCACTATTTTACAAAAAATCTTTCACGTCTTTAATTAATATTGCCACTAAAATTTTCGAAAGATTTCTACGAGTCCTCTAAAAAGAACTAAGCAGCAGCTTATTTCTCTTTTAAAAGAAAAAAATACCAATAAGGGGATTTATATGATTTAAGCTATTTAATTTGCTTAATTTTTTTCAAAGAAAACAACTAACTTTAGCTTATTTGTAAATAAATACATTTAATATTTTCTGTAGACGGAGTGGCAACCCGAGAGGTAAATAAATGCGACAGCTTAAAAAAGATATGCAGTGAAACTGCGATTAATCGTCAGTTTCTGTTAAATGTCATCGTGTGAAAACCAAAAAGGAACGCAGGTTTTTAGTTTTTTACCACACATCTTTGTACATCACTACTCTTGTATTAAAGTTTATATTGATCGTTTTGTACAATTAAAGACAACATGTACAACAGCCCAAGACAGCGAATTCTCTTTCATTCATAGTTACAATTTAAAATTTACTTAGGCTTTTCTTTTTTTAACTATATTTAAAAAAAAGCATTGATTTGTTTGATGGTTTATAACATGTATAATGTAGCCTAAACAGCGTCACACGAACAGATAAAATTTCAGATACATTTATTCATAGAATCCCCATATACAGTAAAGCACCGTTTATACGTTTCTCATTTATACGTCGCTTACATTTATATGTCGTTTCATCCCATTCCCGATTCATTTGTATTTATTGTTAATGACAAAGTACTTCTTATCGATTATACATCTTGTCATTTATACGTCGTTTTACATCAGTCCCTTGAAAGACGTATAAACGGTTCTTTACTGTAGATTTTTTTTATAAATCATATTTAACTTCATTTAGCAATACCTTCGGGTATGCGGCTTTCTTGCATCATCATGTTTCTGTCATGGCTTCGTTTTTATCTCTTCCGAACGATTTCAGAATTTTAGGCTGTTGGATTTCGTGCACAATTTTGTATTTCGATTTTGTATTTTTTTATAGATTGAAAATGAATGTATTAGTATCATGAGTAGCCGGAAATGGCGTTTGCGCCAAAAAAACTCAAATGTATAGAATTCCGCCTTAGAACGGATTGTTGAAAATCATTAATTATAATTAATTGGGCCATAAATTATTGATCCCATTTCAAAAATTAATTAAAAATCTAATAATGTTACAAGTGAGTTTTTTTTAAATGAGAGAGAAAATAAAAAAAAAACTTTTTTTCCAGATAGGTGGCGTACCATTACGTCGTTCTAAATTTGCTACAGCGAAAGATTTCCATACTCAATGGCTACCGATCAGCAGAAGCCGATGCTCGTTTTCTGGTTTCATTTTTTAATTTCTCTTGAATAGCTCGAAAACTATTCAGTTTTCGAATTACAATTGATTTAACATTTTAAAGAGCGTAAAATTCCCTACAAACGCATGATTTCGTCTTTCTTCTAACTTTAATAGTTTTACAGATAATGGTTCTCAAAAATGGGAGATGTCCAATAATTTACGACCATCTAGACCACTGGAACGGCGTGTTACCTATCTGAAAAAGAAAACTTTTTAAAATGCTCTCTCATTAAAAAAAAAAAAAACCCTTAGTTGTAGCATTACTAGTTTTTTTTATTAATTTTTGAAATGGGTCCAGTAATTTATGACCTCTCTGTTTTTTAATATATAAAATAATCTGCGTTCAAACATTATTAACATTAAACATTATTCCATTAACTAGATAGTAACACCTACAAAATAGTCGATCTTCCTAAATATACCCTTTCATCACAATATTTTGCAATGTATTAACTTAAACCTTCTTTTATTCGGATAAAATGTAAATAGAACAAATTATTTTATCCATGTTTATAAATGAACGCTCTACTGAACACAAGCATGACAGCTCCTAGTCAGACTTCAGTTAACCAGTGAGGCTGCGCTTATCCCACGTGATCGGTCAAACATATTTTTTTGGATGGGAAGCTATTTAATACCCAAGTTATTTACATTTCAAGTTTAAGGCAATAATTTTCTACCCTTGTGGACGCGCATCCTTGAAGAGGGAGGTGGGTGGGTAAAAATTTCGAAAACTTATTATTGGGGTAGGAATAAGCTGAATAAAAACAGTTTTTAAAAATATACTTTTAATAGTATACTAAATTTTAGGGTTTTTTTTTATTATAATTATATTGTACATTTTTGTCATTAATTTATACTTATTAAACTCATAATGAAATTTTGCAATAATTTTGTTATCGATTTTGCTACCAGATGGCGACACGCCTATGGAATCGAAATTTAATTAAAACAATCGATTAACTGACAATTAAGTTCTGAAAATACTAAAATAGTGCATTGTCATCAAGAATACGCAGGCGTACAGAATTTTAAAACACTAGTACATCAAATAATGAGAGAAAAATTATATCAAATTAAATACAAGTACTCAATAAGATTTCATGTGATTCTGCTTTTAAAACCAATTTTTATTGTTTTCTTGATTATATTCATAACTAACGATTGTTGCCAACCATCAAACACATAAGAATACACTCGTAGTTAGTAGTAACAATTTTTTAATGTTCCAACTAAAAGATCGCTTGCAGGTAAACAAACATAATTTATGAACCCGTGTTGAGAATTTTGTTTTTTTTCTAGAAACTAGCTGTACAGCTGTCACAGCGTTGCCCGTGAGATGATTCCTTTAACATTAATTCTCATTTCGCTCCTTGCCAAATCAATACTGGGAAAGCATGTGACACACCAAGCCAATATTAATCCAGCAAAGAATGAATATATTTTCCAGTTTTCTGCCGCAGATTTGGAACTCATCAGGAAAACAATTAATTAAAAATCAATAAATAAATGTATATCTCGACTGTGTTTATTTTAAATTAGAGAGAAATGTTCCAGTAATTATCTCAAAATAATTGAAACAGATAATGAAATTAGAATGTCGGTTGCAGGAATTTCAGTTTTAATTCTTAAAGTTTTACGGGAAAACTGACTATATTTTAAAAATTTCTCAAAATTCAGTAAATTACGTTAGATGTTTAAAACAATTTCATTTGATTAACAAATGTTTTATTTATCCAACGCCGCATCGATTTTTTTTACGATAATCGGAAATTGTACTATGGGCAAATACGCACGAAATGTCACCGAAAAAGCACAAAATATTAAATAAAAATTCTACATTAAATTTAAAAATTCAGACTTTGAGATGCTTGAGCCACTATTACGACTATCTCTGTGTGAAATTTCAAGGCTGTACATGCGATAGTTTCGTCAGGACACTGCACACCAGCACATACACAGAAACTGCTTTTAACAAGGGGTGGGAATTATTTGCACTGTAATTTGGATCAAATTCACTTTGAAAAAAATAATTTGCACTCATAACAAATAAATTGCACGCGAAAAGAAATTATTCCACTATAATTAAATTTATTCAGCATGAAAGAAAATGTTTGAACTTTGAACAAATATGATGCACTCAAGAAAAAATATTATAACTTGCATTAATTACTTTCCACTGTAAAAGAGATGTTTATACTTTGAATAAACTAAACACAGCGCAGATTTTGCAGCCGGCAACATTGCATTGGTTGTTGGAGTGTTGCCAATAGGTGGAATCATCCCTGGTTTTGGGGATTTACCATGAAGGGAAAAAGTCCGAGTATAAGCCAAAGCCGGAAATTTAATCCGCCAAATTAGCAACAATGGTTAATTTGATAATATGGCTCTGCGCCGTACATTGCCGCGACTCTTGCGTATGCAGGGTGCGTCGTTGTTTCTCTATGGGGTGTAGTGGAGCCGGAATACCGTTCTAGCACTGCTTTTTTTCACGAGAAATAAACAAGAAAAATTGTGAAAATGTCCTTAAAACAGCGCGATTTTTGTCACCAAGGTTAGAGCGTCTCGGCACTGCTTATTTTGCAACAATATCACTGTTTCTATTAGGACTGGGCGATGTTCAAGTTTTAGCATCGCGATGTATCGCCACTCTAACATCGCGATATTTCGATACATCGCGATGTTTCGATACATTAATGTTTCGCACTTACTATTGCCTAATTTTCCATTCTTACAATTTTGAGTGGTTGATTAAGGCATTTATATGCTTATAATAAACTCAATCCTTAGTTACCTAACAAATAAAGTGTCAAAAAATACTATAAATTTGTCTAGTTATCAACAATAAATCGTATATTAAAAACAATTAATACGATCTTCTCTTCAACCAAACAAACGATGAACGACAGGATTGATAATTATACCCTTGTACTTAAAACAACATCAGAGAATTTATACGATTAGAAGAAAGCACGAGGCCACACGAAGTAATGCACGTTTCGATGACTGAGAGATTCTACAACAGACTAAACACTTCGCTTCCTCAATTCTCGAGATGAGTTATTTTCATCGTTTTCATTCGCGGTCACATCGGGATTCATCGTGTCAGCACAACGATCCGCACTTCGCAACGTATGTCTCTGCTTGATGAGTCACGATGGAAGAAAGATACGCCACGGTAGTCACTGATGATCGGAGAAATGCTGCGCACTTGCGGTCAACGATGTGCCATCGGGAACAATGCTCTTCGCAGCGCGTGTGGACATCGATGTCTACGATGCATCGGGAAACTTACACATCATCGCGGGTAAATCGGAATTTCCGATGCTTCGAAAAAACGACAATATAGACATCGGAACGGCGATGATTGCGTAACATCGATGTTTTCCGATGCATCGAAAATCGGCACTGTCCTAGTTTCTATACCTCTTTTTTGTATCTTTTCAAACTGAATTGAGGCCGCGGTGGCCTAGAGTTAAAGTGCCGGCTTCGGAGCAGGAGGCACCGTGTTGGAGACACGATTCCAATAAAGATCCGTCGTGTAATGGACTTGTTGCACATCAAATCATACGTATGCAGCCAAACATCCTCCCGCTGGTGTGGTGCGGAAGTTTGGAGAGGGGGCTCCAGCTCAGGTGTTGTCCTTGTCATCTGCCAACGGTTCAAAATGACGAAGTCTGTCCCAAAATAGCCTCGTTTTGCTTCAAAAATAGGACATTAATTAAAATAAACTAATGAACTAAACTCAAAGTAACAGCACTTTTGAAGGTATGAATTTAAATCCATTGTGTTTAGTTTAGTTATATTAACGACACGTTTTGAAGTAACACGAGGACTACTTTTGGAACGGACCTACTAACTTTCAAACGAGGTCAGATGACGAGGACGATACCTGAGCTGACACCCCCTACCCAAACTTTCGCACCACACCAGCGGAAGAACCATTTAATTGTGTGAAAGACTCATTCTATAAAATAAATGAAGCTGAATGGAATCTTAAAATTTTATTGACTGTTGCCATCAGTGTGATAACTAATAGCTTTAAAGCTGCTTTTGGCTTTCCTTCCGACGATTGACGTGCTATTTACATGTAGTAAAAACTATTGATGGCAAACTGCGTGGCATTAAAGATAAAGATGAAAAAAATTATAATGAATGCCTTCATTTATGCTCTGATGACGATACTTTCAACATAAATAGTGTATTATTTTTAAAGAAATGAAAGGGAAAAAATGATGTGAATATCACAATATTCACAGAAAACTCTAAATCGGATAGCTTACGAGAAATCGTTATTGATATATAGGTGCTAGGAATTATTTTCCTATTACCATTAATGGATTAGAGGCAACTAATGCAGTGATAAAAAAAGGAACATACATTTCGTGAGCATCTCCCTGTTGGTCAGTTCCTTGTGTTTAAAAATGCGATTGTGAAAAAAATTGTCAAATGAACGTGTTCCAGTTAACCCGAATTACAAACCATTTTACATGAAACCGTATGTAAAATGGTTTGCATGTCCCCACAAAGATTTGGACGAAACCAAATCAGTGGGCAAAATGAGAAGTCAAAATTTTAGAAAGAAACGGAAAAACCAATCTGTTTTTTATTTGTCATCTTTACAGGTGAAACAGAATATAAAAACATAAGTGGTCCATTCACATGAAAGGACATATCTCATATGGACCTCATATGATGAATATAAAACTGAATACAATAAATGTGTATGGAAAGTGACAGTATCTATCCCTGGCAGTAACGATTCTGTTTCCACATACTCTTGTCCCGTTTTTTCAAAAAAAGATATTCGTAAACATAGCTTAGGCGTCTTAATACGTATGGGGCAGGAGAAAGCATTAAACGCATCTAAATGTTGACCTCTTGGGCAGAAACGTAAGAGAGGTCGGCCCGCTGAAGCCAAGAATGCTCTTTTAATGCAATAAGTATTGTGTAGTATTATATTATTTTTTTTATAATTTCTGTATTCTCAATTATGTTTGTTTATTTTGTACCAAAAGTAACTTTTACTCGTGCTTTATACATTTTAAAACCTTTTTCATTTTTTGTAATAAACTTTTTTATAATATCTATATTTTTTATTTCCTTTTTTGAGTAAGCAATCTGCCCAATTTAAAATTTTTGAAACTTTGCCATAAAAATTGATTTTGAGTGCAAAGCATTCGAATTATAGCGCAACGTATTCGAATTATAGTGCAAAGTATTCGAATCATAGTGAAAAGTAATCGAATTATAGTGAAAAGTTTCCAAATTACAGTACAAAGTATTCTAAATATAGTGCATTGTATCCGAATTATAGTGCAAAGAATTCGAATTATAGTGCAAAGTATCCGAATTATAATGCAAAGAATTCAAATTATAGTGCAAAGTATCTGAATTATAGTTCCATGTACCAAGTGATACCATACTATCTAAATTGAAGTGCAATTATATATTTCCCTTTAACAAGTATAGATAAAAGATCCATTCCGGTAACGCCATGGGTATTATTTAATCTTTTCCTGTACGCCAGCTGCATATAATCTGCATGCATTTTCTATGGGAACACTCTTTTTTCGACGTTATAAGTGAGGCGGTCAGTAACGAGCTATCTCGTGACTAGCAACGAAACCGGGTTTTCCAAATACGAGTTTTCTCCTAGATGGCGGATAACGTTGTTAGGATAGAAATAAATGAAGCAAGAAGATATTAATTGCTAAGTTTTAGCTCAGACTTTCTATCATTGTGTTACTGTGAAAGACCGATATCTAGCAAATGACGACAATCACGGTGAATGTTAATTTCTCCGGTTGGTGAACGTCGACATTCTCCGACGAATGTGTTAGTGATTATCGTCATTCATTGGTGATTGTCGACATTTGCCAGATTTCGGTCTTTCACCGTAACAATTGTACTTATCAGTGGCGAATCCAGGATTTGGATCTGGGGGGCTGAGATATAAAAAGTTTTCTATCGTCGTGACGAGTGTCAAATCTTATGGCTTCTGTAAACCAAAACACTTTAACTTTACTCGCCTGACAATAAGAATCATAAAGAACACTACAATACCTTCGATGATTTAACAAAAAACACAATGGAATAACTAGCAAAAACATGTTTTTGACCGTGTCAACGCTGCGAATACGAGTGGAATGAGTACAAAAGTGGAAAAACTTTCGAGCCTGTCAAAAACCAGAAAGAAATGTTTTCACTTTTTTTCATGGGAGATTAAGAAAAAACAGCTATAGTGATTTGAAATAAAATAAAGAATTCTAGTCTAGCTCTGGGGGGGGGGGCTGCAGCCCGATAGCCACCCCCGTGGATTCGCCACTGGTACTTATCCCTGGCATTGCATAACTTTTTGATGTATTTGTTATTAGTTGCAAAACTACTGGCATTCTAATTTTCCAAAAATCCCTACAATGAAAGGGTAAGGATGGGGGAACGTCAAAATGTTGACAGAACATCATCAGAGTATCAGTTCTTTAGATCCCACGCATCCTGCAACATAGTAAAAATGATCTGATTAAAGGGTAGTCAAAAATACAAGTCGCATCACATGCAACCCCGTGACGTGTATCCTCGCATGTTCGTGGACTCATTTCGCAAAAGAAACGGAGCCCGTTCTCACGATGCGTCGGCCCCTCTTCGCAATTAACCTGAGCCCGATTCGTCAGCTTTTGTATTCATGAGTTGAACTTCTCAGCAAACATTACTATTATGATCTCGTTTACACTGAATTTTCTAAAGTGCTTTTGTATCAATTTTGTTAACATAGAATTTATTAATTTGCTGTAGGTTAACTAGAAAAATTTTATTTTGAAAAATTTATAGTGATATCAATAAAAGCCAGATTTGGCCTCTAGGGCATATAAAAGGTAGTCTAGATTAATCTAAATAACTGGATTCTCAAATAATCTAATTAAATTTTAAAAAAGGGGTACCATTTCATTACAGGAGTCAATAATGTAGTGAGGGATGTAAACTGTTCAAACTGTTTTGTAAACCAATGTTTTGCTTTTGTATTTACACATAAGTTTGCCATTTTTTAACACAGTTATACGTATACCCACCCACCCGACATTGAGCCATCCGATGTCCGAGTGCGGGAGTATACTGTGGTGTTAAGTGAGGGATGTAACAATTTTAAACTCAGAAATAATTCAGTTTTAAGAAATTTTTGTAATTAAATTAAGCATATTTTAAGCTTTTAAACAGTTTTTCTATTCGTTGAAACGTATAATTAATACATAAAATGTTTGATTAACCGAAATAACATCTTTAATGTCCTTTATTGAATTATATATGTTACCGGCAATGTATGAAATGCCAGCATTCTATAGAATACCTAGGCATTCTATGGAATGCAGGGCGTTTTTAGGCAAAGTATGAAATGTAAGATTTATTATATACTTTTCCTAGGCATTGTATATAATACCTAGGCATTCTATAGAATGAGAAATGCTATTTAGGCAAAGTATGAAAAAAAGTTCATTATAAGGCTATTATTTAAAAGGCGTGCATTCCTCAAAAATACAAATGTTATTTAGAAAAAATAATAAAAAAGTACCATTAAAAAACCTTTTATTCAAAATACGTAAAGCAAAATGAAAGTTTTCATATCAAAGTTTATGCCTTTCTTATTAAAGAAAACAAAATAAATTGTGAATCTACTTATTACATCAAGGAAGCAAATAATTTGATTTTCAATTGCACTTAACTTTATTTCTTATATAATGAAATCGGCGATTTATTTCATACTTTGCCGGTTTGTCATTTGGCATTCTATAGAATGCCTAGGAAATGTGTGAAATATAAATCGTTTCATACATTACCGGCTAGTTTTAGGCATTCTATAGAATGCCGGATTTCAAGCTTTGCCGGTAACATATATATTTTGTTTTATCCAGTTGTAGATTCTGTGGCCAACGCGCATACAACTGCTATTTCAGTTACGTTTCATGACATGGCAGTTACCAAAAGTTCGCCAAAATTCTGCTGAAAATACATCCAAAATTTGATTGTATATATACCTTGGAATTTAAAGGAACTAATACTTATCATGCACAATATAGTTAAATTTATAAAGAAAGTTAATTGAAAACATATGATTTAGAAATGTGTATTACGAATCAGAAGTACAATAAAATTACTTATGTTCAAAACAAATATAAATAAGCGTAATATTTCATTTTATTTAAAAAATAATGTAGATGAAATTCGACTTCAAAATGCCCATTTCATAAATAAAAAAAAATTCAACAAGATGAATCAAAATGCAGATAATACTTCTGGAGATTTTCTGTGAAATTATGGAAATTTCATTAATTAAAATGACAATTCGTAACCAAATAAAATTTTACAAACGTGGTAGGTTTTACATTATAACAGACGATAAAATCAATCATTTCACTGGTTTTTAAAAAATTCAGACATTCTTGATTCAAACTGTCACCTGCTATACTGAAACAAATCCTTTTATTTATTCCCATATTGAATTTTAATGTTTAATTAACTTTAATGCTAATTTGCTTAACTGGTACAGTGTTACACATCATTATGGCTGATTAAAATAACCAGGTCATATACAAACGGTAATTCATTTTCTTTGACACCACTGTTGAAAAGTGTATCAGATATGTCCGCTATGTAACACGTCGGTTCAATAATTAAATTATCATCAGAAAAGAGCTATTAAACTTATCACTAAGAACTTATAACATGTGACCTAAAACTACTCTTTACTTTTTGTATTCCTTTTTGATGGCGGTTTTGTCTGAAAATGGCCTTCAATACAAGGAAGATGTCAAAAAGCATCCGTTAGATTTGCAAGGATTTCAAAACGGTCTTTTCATTCGAAAAATGACACTTAATACACGAATGTAGCGTACAAGGAAACTTCCCAATTTGCATAAAAGATAATTTCCTCGATGGGAAACACGCATATGTATTGTTGTTTTTCATGCCTCTTGACTATATTTTGTCCATTTCATTACGCAAGCAAAATGGCCCACTGAAACAAAAGTAGCTGGGATGATGTGTTCATTCGCTGATGCCGTAATCGATGCAGAAAAAACGTAATTTGAAATTTATCTCAGTAATCATATTGAATGGAGTAAATGGTGGAAATTTGCATAATTGTTTTTTGTTCTTGGCTTTACAAGGCGCAACAAAATTTTTATAAAAATGAGAATTTTCTGTTCACTTTTAAGCTTGTTTTGCTTCTCGTAACATGTTGCTAAGGGACTATGTTTTATAACAGCTCGTTTTGAAAGCTATGCATTGTTTACGTTCCGTTTCAACTGAAATGAAAGCAACTTTGATGCACGTTCATGAAATTTTCTACTCTTAGAGTATAATAATTAGTAATTCGACCTGTCCTTACGTGCATACAAATTTCGAGCCACTGGCAGTTCCGAAGAACGCAAGCAAAGTCGATATTTGAGTAGGTATAACAAGGTACACTGCTTCGGGAGATAAGGTTAAAGCAAACTATACACAATTTCAAACTTACCGATACACAATTTCTTGATTAATAACTAAATAACATTAAAGTAAAATAATAATAAAAAAGAAAAGAAAAAGGAACACTGGAAACCACAAACTAATACGGTACAATACAACAAATCAAAAATAAACAAACAATACAGTCACGGCTAGTATACAGCGACTACTGTTATTCCATTAATAAATAGAATTATCCCTCATGTCAGAAGTGTAAAGAGCGAAAATATTGTTAACATCGATTACACTACATGCAATCCGGCGTAAGTATGGAATTCCACTTCGAGATTTTCTCGAAGTTCTGCACCTATGTGAGTCTGTAAAAAGGCTTAAAACTTTTGCCTATCTCTTTGATTTGACTGAATTCGAATTTAGTCTAAATGAAGCCGATCATAGCTTGATCTCGGAGGTTTTAATTATAAGAAATGCTTCATGATAGCAAATATCGCATCAATTATTACAACGATAAACTGGTATAAATGATTCTCAGATTCTGAAACCGTCCGCGCTTTTGCGCATGCGCTAGGTGGAGTTGATTTCACCAGAATTAGGGTGAAATGAAAAATGGAGGGGCAGATGTTTGCGCTTTACTTAGCGTATCCTAACAGAGAACTCCGGAAATGCGCTCATCTTACTCACCCCTTTCAGGGGTAAAATTGTCCAAAGTGCTAGTCTTAGCATTTTGAAACGATCTGTACAATCTGTTGCTTTTCTAAAAGAATATCGTGATATTTTTTATTTATCTATAAATTATCCACATTAATTGAATCGAAACATAATTAGTACATGCTGATAAAAGTAAAAAAATGAAGAGGTCACAAAGAATATTTTTTTCCTACTTACTTGACCCACATGAGTGATTTTCTTTTACGCTTCTCATATCCCTTTCAGGGTTTTTTTTCTACTAAATGTTGCAGCCGAAAGCTATCTGCCTCTTGAAAAATTTCCACGTGAATTATTCCAGAATGATATCGGGAAAAAATACTATATTTTTTTTTCTGGGTTTCTTTTCAATCGATTTTTTTTTTGCTTGAACAATAATAAAAAAAATATTTACAGTGCTTTTTCATTGATTCGGCTTGATTTTATGCTAAAAAGTTTTTTGTGCCTTCGAGAACAAGTCACGTTTATTACATTACATTACATCATTCTAAATAGTCATTACTACTCTTGACTATTGCGAGATGAATATTGCTTTCTTGTAAACTTATTTACTGATGTATTTGGAAATCACTAATTTAAATAATTTTACAGATAATATTTCACTCCGCAATTTTATTTTTTATCTTTAAATCCTGTAAAAAAAATTGAGATTCCATACTGGAATCAATTACGCGATGTCGTAGTCATCTATACTTATAAGAGGCAATGTTTGTGTGTGTGCGATGTACAAACGAACCTTAACACTTACAGCCTTGAAATTTGGAACAGAGGTAGTTGTAATGGTGACTGAATTCACCTCGAAGCCGACATTTTAAAATTTAATCTAGAAAATTTTTTATTTAATAATTTGTGTTGTTTTGGGTCAATTTTGGCGGGTTTACGGCTATAGTATCTTTTCTACTGATCGTTGAAAAACAATGAATACACCACCGGATAGAACAAACAATTTTCTTTCTAATGAATCTTTTTTTGAGTTTCAAACGTAATTTACTGAATTTTGAGAAATTTTAAAAAAATAGTCAGCTTTGCCATCGAAATTTAATATTTGTTTTTAAATTTGTTGCATCCGACTTTCTAATAACACTATAATTTTCAATTTTTTTCAGCTTATAGCTAGAACGGGTCTGTCGGATTTAAAACAAGAATGGTTAAAATATATTTTCCCGTTTTTTTAATTAATTTTTTCTTGGTCAGTTGAAAGTTATTTTTCTCTAGCGAGTTTCCTCCCGCGACACTTTTCCGGAACGTTGCGGGCAATTTCATTGGCTGACGGGGCAGGGTGACGTCATAACCTTCAATTGAATGACTTCGATTATTATTTTCGTATTCGATTTTATATTTTGCTTGCTGTATAATAATCATTTTCACGTTGCAATTTTTTTAATATTGTTTCGGATTAACGTACTCTGTATTACTTTTCTACAGTTGAAATGTCATTATCGCGAAGAAAAATAAGCGGGAAACTCAATAATGTGTGTCTTTTGTTTTGTTTTCAGAACTTTTTCATGTAATTGTGAACAGTTTTATTTATTTTATTATATATATTTTTTTTCATTTTGTTGAAGTCCTGATTCCACGCGCAACGCCGTGCACGTACTGCTAGTATGAGATATGACAAGTTCTAAAATTATGATTTTTGAATGTTTTATTGTTTTTTCATTTTTCCTCCATTTCTCGTTAATATCCATCTTTTTGTGAAGATGTGGCCAGTTATTTTACATTTGTACCACTTTTTTTAAATTTTAATGTGTTTCGGTACCTATTCCCTTTGTTTTATTCACTTCCTTGCTTAATACCATTCATGTGTTCGTACGGATGTGAACAATATTTGTACATTTGTTTCTTATTTTTCCCCCTTTTCTGTTTGGCATTTGCATTTGTATCATTTAATTTGAAACTTCCTTCACCCCTTTTTTAGTATTTTACTTACTTCTGTAAGACTTATGTTGTACTTGTTGGTGCAAAAGACGTTTTTTCTCAAGAGAATACAAAAAATAAATAAATAATATGTTTTATATAACATCCTCAAACCTTGTCAAAATTATTTTCATTTCCATTTATTCAATTCATACTCGCTTCATAAGACGTCAAGTGACTCCCGCCATTTGAAATTTTTAATCTGCTGCGGATCGTGCAGCTAACTGATTTCCATAACGGTAACAAGTCTTTTACAGATCGAAATAATTGTTTGTTTTTCTTCTCATTCTTTTCGCTGACATAATTCTAGTTCGCATATGCACGATTTGACTTGGACTCGTGAGATACAAGAGCCAGCAAAACCAACTAACAATTCATTAAATCAATAACAATAAAATTAAAAGCGTAACATAAATAAATAGAAGAAACAAGATTAGATTTAACTGAAAAGGAAATAGATAACGCACAACATTACACAAACACTACTTTTACTGGTGTTCTAAAAATAGCAGTTATTGTATAGCATGGCAGAATATACTTTTTAAAAAAGTAAGTTAACCCTTAAAGGCCCAGTGTTGCCTTTAAGCAACATTTTGTTTTCCAAAATCTTGAGAATCAGACTGACGCTCTAATGCCCATTGTTGCCAATAGGATGCAAACTCATTTTTATTAAATCAGTTTACAACATATAGGTGGCAGCTTGAGTGTTGATAAAAAAAATTAAAATAAATTGATGTTTTCCAATTGAGGCTTCATCATTTTTGCTTCGTTTGTATGCTTCAGAAGGCCACATTTTATTCTACAATGTTGAAGGAAACTCCTTATCCGTATTTATTAGTTATTAAAACTCACCTGCTTAATATTATAGAATTCTATCAAGGAGATTTTTTTCTGAAATAAAGCCCATTGTTGTCAGCTGGTAAGAAACTTTTTTAGCCGTAAACCATACTTCAAACAAAATAGGAATTTTAAAATTATTTTTTCCATGTTTTATTCAAGAAATGAAAGTCAAACATTTTTAACTCAATTTTTTAAAAATCGGGCTTTTATGGGTTAAATTACAGTTATAAATAGATAAAATATACTTATTTTAAGTGATAATATTTTATTTCATGGACCTCAAAGATTAACAAACTAAATTAACGTTCAGCACAGAAATTCTAACAAAAAAAAGGTGTCTTTCCTTAAAGTAGTTATTCTTCATTGTTCTTTTTCCTTTCAACGTTTTTTCCTTTAATTTAATAACTTGCATTACTATCATATTTCATTTTAATTTGCATTACAACAGCGCTTTTTCCTAATTTTGTGATGGAAGAAAGATTTTTAATTAGTTGAATCCGCTTTTAAATAATTAATAGAAAATGACTTTTTAATTACAGTAATCGTATTCGTACCCGAGTAATGCGATAAAAGATATTATTTTATAACATTTGAAAAGAAAGTTTTTTTGTAACCGTTTTTTAATAAGCCATGAATAAGAAACGATATGAATTTTATTAGAAAGATATCTTTTTACACTATTTTTAATAAACTTCATATTGTTCCATATTATATTATTGGGTATTGTTTTAATGATGAAAAGAGATGCTGTGATATTTTTTTTCAGTTTGTTTTTAACTGTGAGATATTTGAATTAGTTAATATAATATCTGTAATTGAATTAGCTAAAAAATTCATATATCTATCACGAAGATTTTTTTATCAACTTAATGTTTTCAGATTCAACGAATATTAATTTTAATTATTAATTTCGAAGCAACTGTAATGTCAAATATATTTCATCATGTGAGATATTTTATATGCACTGAGTTAGTTCAAGTGTTAAGGTGAAGCTTTATTTTTATTATTTATTTATTTTTTATACATTTTTTTGACTTCGTCTCAAACTTCAAGCTTAAGAGCAAAATATATCTGCAATAGACTCGAAATGAGCTCTGTACTTGCCATTAGTTAAAGCTGTTTTTTTTATTACCGAGTAACTATTCTTACAAGATAGATAGATTTCCTATATATTATTTCTGTTGACATTCAACTGATGCAAAGCCTAAAAAGATGAATAAGCCATCAGTGGATAGAAATGTTTACCGACTTCTGACATAGCATACTCAATTTATGTTAAAACACGTTGTTTATTTAGAATTAATAAAGGAAAAAATAATTAAAATATCATAAACATTGTGGCATCATGGATACTCGCTTTTTTCTCCATTTTCCAAAGCTAACCTATATAAATCACGCAACGAACGGAACCTCATTTTGAAAATCGGCTTATAACTTCAGATTGCCAAAACCAACAGATTGCAGTTCACGATGGAGGCAACAAATACACAGAGGCATTATAATTTGTAAATCCATTCACAGCAATTAACTGCCTTTTCTATTTTGTATATGCACTTCGTTGAGTGTTTAATTTCAACAATCCAACAAAAGACTAAATCACCTGGTGGTGGTGGGGACTTTCGTAAGCGTTCACTGGTATATAAATAAATGTCTTAAAATTTAATTTACCAAAAGTATGTTTCATTTTTAAATGCAATTTTTGTCCACCTCGTCGTTTAAATATTAATAAATCGAACCATATACTCATAAAAAGGCACTCTCTGTCAGTCCGTCGAAAACACAGAAAAAAATAACATAGAAATATTGTGATATCATTAATTACTTTTAAACTTTCTGTTAACTATATATTCCTAGGTGTCCACCGTATCCGTTATTTCAACATCTCATTTTACTGATTTAATAGAATGCAGTTCTACACAAGCCGCAGTTTCGAATTTCTTTGCGTATAATCTAAAACCATTTACTAGATTTTTTAATAATTGTTTTAATATTTTTAATAATATTATGAATATTATAATCTTAATAATATTATATTTTATTTAATTTTTTTAAATTAATTATTTTTAGTTATCATATTTCCTTTAGTAATAAAATTATAATTAAGATTTTCAATAAAATTATAATTTTAATAAAAAATTATCTACTGTAGATTCAGGAATAAAAAAAAAACAGCACGGAGTCCTGACATCTTCTAGGTGTCCTCAACCCTGGCCCGACATGCAAGTAGAACTTTGTATAACTGAGAATATCTGATATTAAATTTCGCTGATCCACTGAGTTATGTTCTCAGTCAAAGAATGCAGGATTTTAAAATTCTGGAAGTCTCGTAATCTATACTTATAAAAGGCAATGTTTGTGTGCGTGCGATGTCCAGACGAATCTATCGCACTTGCAACCTTGAAATTTGGCACACAGGTAGTCGTAATGGTGACTGAATGCACCTCGAAGCCGAAATTTTAAAATTTAATCTAGAAATTTTTTTATTTAATGTTTTGTGTTGTTTTAGTTGATTTTTCGCACTAATTTCTCAATAGAATGGTTTCGAATAATTGTACTACAAAAATAAATATACCATCGGAAAGAGCACGCGATTTCCGTTCTAATGAAGTTAGTTTTGAATTTCTAACGTAATTTGCTGAATTTTGAGAAATTTTTAAAAAATAGTCACTTTCTCCTTATATTTTTAGCGGTCAATTTTTATTCTCTCGCATCCAGCGTTCTACTACACCTATGATTTTCAGTTTTTTTGTGGTAACAACAGAAATATTTATTTCTCATTTAAAACAATAACGGTTAAAATATCTTTGTCCGTTCGTTTTTAATAATTTTTTTTCTTAAAGGGTTAAAAAAATTCTTTTCGAATGAAGTTCTTTTCGGGAACGGCCAATAATTTGAAATCATTTCGTTGGATGCAAGGGTTTAGTCGGAAATTAAGCAGTGCTGGAACATTCTGACATGGGTGATAAGTTGGCTTTGAACTTCTACCGTAATTCGCTGAATTATGAGAAAAATTTATCCGTGATGAACTAAAAGAGTTTCTTTAACATCTGCGTAAAATGTGCCATAGCTTTTATAGCTTTTCGCACAAGCTCCAGGGGGGTGACGAAGGGGGTACTGTCGCGACCTTCGAAGGTCACGTTACTGTGGTTTTACCATCCAGAGAAAAGAATGTATTGCATCAGCATAACTTAGATACACCATTGCTGTATAATAATGATTTTCACGTTGCAATTTTTTTATATTGTTTTGGATTAACGTACTCTCTACTGTTTTTCTACGTGTCATTATTGCGGGAAAAATAAGCGGGAAAATCAATAATGTGTATTTTTTGTTCTGATTTTGTTTTCAAAACTTTTTCGTGTCATTGTGGGCGATTTTTTTTTTCATTCTGTTGAAGTCCTGATTGCACGGGCAACGCCGTGTGCGTACTGCTAGTTGTCAATATGATAATGTTTATAGGCTGTCAATTGCGCGACGCAACAGTCATTCAAAACGCTCCACGGGGCAGACCGTTGGGCGTAGAGCTACCAAATTTGCCAACGCAGTAACTTCTTGATTTTCTAAAATTCCAATTAGATTTTTAATTGCATCGTTTTTTTTCTCAATAACTTCGGAGCATATTATCGTACAAAAACTCTTTTTACTTCGATTTAAAATACAAATAATTAGCTTTTAAGCGCTACTAATTTTATTTCCGTGAACTTTTCCTTATTATTAATAAATTTCTCATAATTAGTTTTAGACACATTTAAAAAAATGCTTTTCTTTATACAACCGCCTACAACAAAACAGCAAGATTGCAAATAATCAATCAGAATATTTTAATAGCTCTCATAGGACTCGGCAGAAATGAAATACATATTCAATTAGTTTTCAGTTCATTACTAACGTTTTAACATATTTCAAAATTTGATAATGTTTTTAAGCTGGTATTCTTCCTATTAATTGCGTGATGTAAAAATAGCAAGCAAGGAGTGGAACGGCTGATGCAATCAAGCTGGCAAGGGCAATGCAAACGAATCGAGCCACGACGTTTCAGACTAGATGTTCAAATCTCCTTTAGCTTTGTTTCTTCTTTTTTAATTCTTTTTCTTACTACCGGTATGTGACTTCTTTCGTCTCGTCACAAATTGGCTGATGTAATATTTTCAAATTTTCTTCTTCACAATATCATAAAAGTGAATGATGCAATTTTAGTAATATGTTCTTGGCATTTTTTCTTTTCTACGTATTTAGATTTTTTAACGAAACACACATTAGAAAATCAAACTATCCTTCTATATTTTGTCTTTATTTTTCGTGATTTTCTTTAGATCGAATTTTTTGCAATTTTTAAAATAAATCTTCTTGTGTTATGTTTTCTTATCTCTATAAAAAATCGAAACTTCTCCTCAAAAGACATTTTCGTTTTCTCTTCAGCTATTGCAGGCCCAAAACATGCTCTCATCACCGGAGAGCAAATATTTGCTCAACAAATTAAGTCGCGCTGCCTTCATAAAGTTCATCGGTCCTTCCCTTTTATAGCCCGATTTCGTGCCGCGCACATTTCAGCTTCCCAAAAGATAAACTCTTTATTTTAAAGCAATCTTTGAAACTAATTTTGAAAACAAGACTTCTGAGAAAAAAATAATAATAAATAAACTGGCGCTTAAAAGGTTAAAAAACTGCATTGTTAACATACCAAAGGAAGAATTTTAAGTCGGTAAGAAAGAAATGGGATTTAAAAGAACAAGAAGTTAATTTGATACGAGTGGTTTCGTGCAAATTTATATTTTTCGCTTTTTAATAAAAACGGAAAAAAGGTAATATAAAAATGGGTTAGACATGAATTTTAATATGATGATATCGGATTATTTGCTTATTTATCAGCCCACGCCTACCTAGTCACCCGAAGGGTTTAGAACTTAAGATAAATATTTCAAAGAATTATACAACGAATCTCCATATCATAAGGAACAAAGGTAACCATGAAAGAACAAAGAAGTTTGAGAAAATAAAACGTAAAAACAGGAATTATAATACAAAAAAACCTTCAAAATACATACAGAACAATCCAAAACGCAAAAGATAATACATATCGGGACATGATAGCCTGTAGGGTTGTCACGCGTCCCGTATGTACGGGGCTTTCACCGTATTTCACTACTCGGTCCCGTATTACTATTTGTCCCGTTTTTGTCCCTCAGATGTAGTAAAGTTATACGAATACGTATTTGACATTCTAGCCCACAGTGCAAATGTGGAGAGAATATTTTCCCTGATGGTCGGGCGACGTCGATTTGTCAGTGGAGACAAAGGAAGCAATTTGGATTTGACATTATAGTTTTAAAATGACTTGTTCCCATTTTTATAATTATGTGGAAGAAGAAAATGATATAATTAAGAGAGTAAAATCAACTTAAAAATATGACTGGCCAAAAAAGGATTAGCGTGTCATCTTTTTTGTTATTTTGCCTTTTCATTCATTATTTACTTAAACTTTATAGATTTTTTTTATCAGAGTAAAATAAACCATTACCTACCCACTTTTTTCATGCTTTATTTATTTAGTACTTAAGCGTCACGTATCAACGCTTGGAAATGATGGCAACCCTAATGATAGCAGATATGAGAAGAGCAAACAACTATATAAAATATAGAAAACCAGAGGGAGTTTTCCCCTCGACTTTCTCGTATATTTCTAGAATACATAGGGTTTTGTGTTTAGCTTCGTAGTATAACGAGCAGAATTGAGGACGCATTTTGAAACGCTTCCTTTTCACCAACCGCCCCCAAAATTTAATATACATCTACACTTCTAATGAAAAGATTACAAGTTAAAATTCGCTAATCTAGCTTGGTGAATTTGGGCGTTACAGTGTTCAGATACAAACGGATAGACAGCAAACATGAAAAAGAGCATTATATTAAAACTGCCATGACAAGAATACGTTATGAAAAATATTAAAAATAAACCTGATCTTCTCATTAAGATTTTTTTAACACATTGTTTCGTATTACATTATACACATGGTTTCGTATTACATTATACACATTGTTTCGTATTACATTATACACATTGTTTCGTATTACATTATACACATTGTTTCGCATTACATTATACGCATTGTTTCATATTCCACATTGTTTAACATATTGCATTTTTTGTTATATTTATCTCATTTCTCAGTATATAATTTCAGGCCGGATGTACTGCAGGATGGATAATTGTAATATCCGGCTACTGCCAATTATCCGGTATATTGGCCGGATGCAGTATGTTGACCGGATATCCGTTGCATCCCTAATTGTAAGGTCAGATAAATTTTCTGTTGAGGGATTTCCTCCAAAATTTTACAGAAGTCAAGGATTTGGTCTAAAGAGTGCTCTTCCTCCAGCTTGCTGCATTTTGGAGATATTGTGTTCGTGACCAACAGATAGGCATAATTCTAAAAATGGGGTTTGACTCGGAGAGGTCTGAAACTTGGCTATTCTTCAAAATCTGATGGTCGAATTTTTCGTAACTTTAGTAATTTACAACAATTACTTTTTGTACACGAGGAAGTAAAACGCTTTAATTCGAAATTTTAAGCAATATGTATATTATTTAAAACAAAATTTTAATTCTTCAGGCATCATAATTTTCGCATGAATAATGAATTTAGCCAGCTGATGTTTTTCAGCTGTTTTTTTTTTATTGGATGATTTGTTCGTGAAGAGAAATCAAGGATATTTATCAGCATCAAAAATTTCACTTTTTTTTTTGTCGTAGAGTTCCATCATTGGCATACATAAAGCTTCTAAAACTGCTATCTCAAATCATTGCCTGAAGTCAACAATGAATAAACCCCGAGACGTGTCCTAACGCGTTTTTTTTAAAACATCCGACATTAATTCGGTCAGTGGTCTCGTCTTAAATTGACTTGTTTGTGTTCTTGCCATCTCTTCGTTTCTGGAAATGATGACACATTCTTTTTATCGAACCACTTCTACTTAATCTTGTTATTTCTGAAGCTTAATTAGATTAAAGAAGAGGTGTCGGACATTTTTTGCCGTGATAAAGATCTAGATCTGAAGCTTTCGTAAGGTTTCGTGTTATTTTTAGCTTTCGATAAATGTAACAAGTATAAAAGTAAAAGTCGGAGATTTCACTAAGCTGTAGAGTAGTTTTGTGATGCTCCGAGAGCTCTACAGACTTTTACTGTCTAAAATTAAAGATCTTGTGAAGAGTAAAATTTGACTGAAGTCCGAAAAAAGCATTTATGGAATTATTGTCTGCGTACATCTGCCTTTCAAGATAAATAACTCAAAAACAGGCTAGCTAATTAAATGATATTTGGTATAAGATTTTTACACTAAAATGGTATGAGAGTTGAAAATTTAATAGTGGCAAATATGTAATTACAATAGATTCAACGCAGGTTGTAGTTTAAATATTTACACACCTACGATATAATCGTGAGCATACAGCTTCTTTCTTCCCATGTGGTAGTCGTAGAATACCTGAAGAAATACCATTTCTGTTGATAGTTCGCATTGAAAGGCCTATCGCTTTAAGAATTTCTGAAATAGTTCGGCAGTAACCCGTGCCTGCTGGGGCTTGGAGCTGCTCTACCCTGATTTAATCCCCAGTGATGATGTATTGGTTCTCAAGGAAAAGGGACCACTTTGCAGTATTCGCTACTGAACTATTCCAAAGATTCTTAAAGCAATAGCTAGATGGGAACCACGAACAGAGCTGGTACTGCTTCAAGCATTCTACGGCTCCCATATCGCTTGATACAGGTACGATAGTGACTACATTGATGGAGTATAAACGAATCAAGCCAGTACCAATGTTGTATCGGTTGTAATTACATGGCTGCCACCATTACATTTCCAACCCATGTAGATCCAGGAGAAGTCTGTTTCTATTTCCATCTTCGTGCACGTGAACGCGATTAAGGTATGCGGCAACCATCTCAGCTCATGCGAGATAGGACACATCTTTAATACGGCTGGTTCATTTTATTTCTTCTGTAATTACAACCTTTTCTTTAGGAGAGTCGCGTATATTTTCCATTAAAACAATGTCAAAAAAGTACGAAAGCTGAATGTAGTTATGACGACATGTTTGTAAACTGGATTTATTTTTAAATAATGAATAAATATAATATGATATGATAAATAAATAAGGTAGTAACGAAAGTCACCAGTGATAAAACTTTTCAGTTAATAACATCTTCTTTTGCACAGAATTTATCTTGCTAAGATTCCATCATTTCTTTCTCTTCAGTATTTTTGATAATATTTACGGGGAAGAAATTGCTTTCTATTTACGGTTAGTTTAAAAGCAATTGGCTTTGTTATGTATTCAGCAGCCAAAGTCAAGTATGTTTGAATTTCCGAGAAATCTCACGTTTTCAAGCAGAATAAACTAAAAATTGTATTAGATTCAGAAAAATAAAAGAAGCAGCTGCGTTCCCGGAAGAAGAACGTCAAAAAAACTTTTTTTAAGAATAAAGAGAACATTAACTTATGTAAAATAATTTCACTGTAAATATCTGTTCACATAGAGAGAACTAATATATCATTTATAAAGTATTTTACATGTGATTTTTTATATATAAAGGAATGGAAAATTATTATTGCATACTAGCTGTATGGTCCCGGCTTTGCACGGGCTATCTCGAATAATGGGATATTCCCGGGCGGAGAGAAGTGAGGTCATGTGAGGCTTCGGGATTCATATATTTCCATATGGTCCGCCTCTGTTTTTTTCAATAAAAATTGTCACTTACTTTCCCTAATAAACGTTGCGAAGTTAAACACTTTAACACAAAAAAAGGAAAGAAAACGATTTTTCCCGATATTAATAACTCCAAACACATGAGCTCTCTAAAAAAGAAATATCAGCTGCCGTTAAATAAATAAATAGAAATGAAAGAACACCATATGTGAACAATTAGATTTTAAAAGGGGACTTCCGCAGACTCGAATGAAATTACTTTTTTCACATTTTCGATTTGATGAATGTAGTTGCATTGTTTGGTGTAAAACCTGAAATTCTGCCATTTACACTTAAGTTGTAGTAAATCATCAAAGTTTCAGTATGATGTTAAAAGGGGACTTCTGCCTAGAAGAGGGTCTTTAATTGACCCTCAAAAGGCCTAAAATTAATTTACATCACTATTTTTTTACTAATTTTTATTTTTAATTATGAATTGCACTTAAAAACAAACAAATTTTACATTTTGTTTTGTTTTATTAAAATTTAAATTTATTTGCAAATAAACGAATTTTGATTTAAAACAATTTGAGTTTCATTGATATCCCAGTCTTCATGATCATTTTCCCTGAATATTTTTCTTTAAATCTGAATTTTACTTAAAAACGAATAACTTTAAAATTTATTTGGATTCTTTTAAGTTTAAGTTTACTTTCAAATAAATTAATTTTGAATTTTATTTGAGTTTCCTTGATATTTCTATCTTCTAATTATTTTTTCCTTGATTTTTTTTTTCTGTTGTAAACTAATAACTTTAAAATTCTATTTTAGTTTGAGGCTTTAAATTTAAATATACTTACAAATAAATAAATTTTGAATTTTAGTTAAGTTTCATTGAATTTTTGACTTTATAATGATTTATTACCTAAAATTCTGAAACTTTTATGTTGTTTGATTTTAAAAAGGGACTTCTGCAAAATTTGAATTTTTGCAAAAATTAAAAATTGTACTATTTTTTGGGTCTTCGTTCATAGGTTCATTTTCTACTGTGAATTTCGATGTTTTTGCAACCCCTTTTTTCTCCTCCTGTAACATTTTAAAAATGTTAGAAGTTTTCTTTTAAAATAAATCGATTCATGTGATTTCTGTTCAGTAGATGGCGGCACATGACTGATATAACAGTCAGGTGCCGCCGGTATTCATTAATGAAAAACGTAAAAAACCAGAAAATATTTTTTTTCGTTGTTTATCAATCAAAACACGGAAGTTTGCTAAAAAAGAAAAACCTTCTATACAAATTAAAATCAGGTTTCGTTAAATAAATAAACAAGAAATGCAAGAACTTGAAGAAATGCATCACGAATAATCACAATCAATATTAAGTTTTTAATTAATATATTTTTAATTAATTATAATTCTGGAATTTCAAAGGTTGAAGTGGATTCCTTGGATTGTTTCCTACCTTTTGGTACTTTCTGCTTGTTTCAGGATTCAGTGGTTCGTGAGAAGATAACCGGACATATATGCATAGATATACATACGTTTGTTGACGTTCGGGTTTTAATAGGAACTAGATGCATGGCCCGGCGTTGCACGGGCAATCTTGAATAATGGGATATTCCCGGGCGGAGAGAAGTGAGATCACATGAGGCCTTGGCATCCATATTTTTTCATATGCCCGGCTCCGTTTTTTTTCAACAAATATTGTCACTTACTTTCCCCAACAAATATAAATATTCTTTCAGATCTAGTCTTTTAATTACTAATTTTCATATGCCCGCCTCCGGTTTATTTTTTTACACATATTGTCGCTAACGTAAACGTTACGTTCCCCCCAAAACGTAAAAAAAATCCTTTGTATCCTATATTGTTTAATTAAAATTTTTAAATCCAACCTTTTAATTACCTTATAGTTAATAACCCAGCGTTTCTCGGAATCCACATTTTTTCATATGCCCGCCTCTGTTTTTTTCCTACAAATATTGTCAATAAGCTTCCCCGACAAACTTAAATCTGTTTTGAATCCTCTCTTGTTGGATCGAAACTTTCAGTTCTAGCCTTTTTACTACCTTAAAGCAGTTTGGTTTGATTGAAAACGCGAGAATTCTTATGCTTATAAATTAAAACAGATTAGCATGATATTTGTTTTGCAAAAGAAAAAATAAAACGAAATGCAAAACATAAACGATTTAATAGTACACCAAACTAATAAATTAAACACCAGAAACATATATTTTCGTCTTGCCCGTATTTGAATAATAATGAAAAAAGAAACGGATAAAAATTAATAAATATTTTCCCCCAACAAATGTAAATGTTGCGAAACACCGTACGACAAAAAAAGAAAGAAAAATGCAGGAAAACGATTTTTTTCCCGATGTTTATAAATAAAAACTCCAAAACGCGGCACCCCCCTAAAAAAGAAAAAAATGAAACCTTTTATACAAACCAGATGCAAGAACAACCGATGTGACAGATAGTTATAGGAGCTGTCGATAGATGGCAGCACGGGGGAGTCAATCAATATTAAGTTTTTAATTAATATCTTTTTAACTAATTACAGTTTCGGAATTTAAATGGTCTGAATGGATTCCTTGGATTATTTCCATCTTTTGGTACTTACTGCTAGTTTCAGGGTTCAGTGGTTCGTGAGAAGATAGCCGGACATACATACATACATGCGTCTGTTGATGTTCGAATTTTAATAGGATAGATGATTAACTTTACATAATGATATCTGGTGTGAGTTATAAATGAAATGAAAATTCGAAGATAGAAGCAATGGTGCTCTAAGGTTAAGCTTGATTTGAAAGACTGCATTTTAGATTCCTAGCTCCATTTACGATCACCGTAGTTGTATACTCGTTGTAAATATGTTCGCGTATGTAGTAGAATGATGTCTGTCATATCTGTATAGATTCGTACGTCCTAACGTAATGGTGTTAAATTTAAATAAGAACGAAAGTTTTTACAACTTGAAAGTGGTGGTGAAAACGTCATTATACCGAGTGTCTCAAATTAGCAACCCTTTAATAACAAAACAGTTTTCCGCTATATTAAATTATGTGACAATGACATTTTATCTCCCCTTCTTACCAAGATGGGAGAGATGGCACTGCAAGGACTTTTCGCTATCAGGTGAAGGAGGATGGACAGAGTCTCTTGACTGTTCGTGCGAGAAGAGTCGTTTTTTGCCCTCTCACTGGGACCGGTCGGTCAAATCTCGCCATGCGTAGCGAGTTGAATAATGTCACTTATCGGTTCATGTAATCTTAGTTAATCCAGAATTATTTTATGTGGAAAATGTGAGAAAAATAAATTTAATTTAATTTAATTTAACTATATGGCCCAGCTTTATTTTATCCGGTCCATTTCACCGCCTGTGAGCTAGCCGGATATGTCGGTTAAAATTATAAGTATCTGATCGCCTGAAACCGCTGGACACTCATTATAGAGTTAAGGAAGTTATATAACATGCCCCCCCCCCAAGAACGTATAAGAAAGCATGGGAAGGTCACAGGAAGGCGCGTCAACTCAGAAAAGAGGCAATTTGTTATTTCTTCAGTCAAGCTGGACCCTTTCGTACAAAGTTCATGCGTTGGTACATAAACACAGAACTGGAAGATGTGCACCTGCAGTAGGGATTAACTGAGAGCGACGGACAAGACGCTACGCTCAGCCTTGAGGACTCCATTACATGGTCTTCAATCTCAACTGATTTATAGAGATTGATATCGTCCGTGGCACTATAAGAGGTATGTTATATATAAGAGTTATGGTGTAAGAATTATCAGATATCTTGGAATGGATCTCGAAACAAGATTTGCTAATGTTGCCGAGACTTAAAGTGTGTTTGAACATGTCCGACAATCATTGTTGCGTCGGTATCAGGAATGATTTCTACTGATGGCGGAACCTTTAAGCGTCTCGTGCTACCTCATTAAATGTATTCATCCTGCACTCAATCTGTTAAATTATTTCCAACAAATATTTCCCACTAACTACTGTCTTGTGTCTTTCCTAATTAATGCTATTCTTCTAGCACTTTCCGGTGGCATTTCCTATACATGGGATCTTTTGCGATTATAATTCTTTATGATGTTGCGGTTCGGCTCTGATTGCACTTGATTTGGCTTTGACTTCTTCTTTAGCATGACAACTTCTTCTGTTTGTGAAAGAGATCTTGGAACATTTAGATAGCATCTGAAGTAAAAATCTGACTAGGCTCCAATATACATTCCTGAAGGATTTTCATGGTAAACTGGCCTATTTGTGGTTTTCTTAAAGAAACACCTGCAGCCAGCTCCACCCCTGCAAGCAATCCTTGTTGAAGTGATATTATCTGCTTCCTCTAAAAAAAGATTTGATTAAAAAATTTTAAAATTTTTTTAAATTATTTAATTAAAAATTTTTAAATTTTTTTTTAAGCACTCAAATTTTTGCAAATTGAATGTTAGAAAACTAATCAACATTTTTCTTATAGCGAATTAACTCAATAATTTGTTTAAAAATAACGATTTTTACTTCCGCCATTATATTTTTTCGGAAGACCGAACATAAAACAAAGACAAATATCCGTTTTGTTCCTCAAAAGTTATTTATTGCTTTTAAAGAACTTTCCTAGTTTAAATTCTTCCACCCTCTCTTCAGCTAATTTTGAAACGCCGCGAAATATAAATGAACCATATAATGTATCGAATGGGAGCTAGGCAGCAAAAGTTTTAGTTTAATCAATTTTCGTCTCTGGTTTACATACCAAACAGTTCCGTTAACGACATTAGGTCCTGTCTTTAAAATTCCTTTCCACCCATATTAGCTTAAGGCGCAGAAAATTTATCAGCTCAATGCTTAAAAATAATTGTGGAACGGAAGCAATGTAAAGGGAATGCAAAAATAGCATTCAGGGCGAAATTCATCTTCGACTAGCATCTGATGATTAAGAAGAAAGGAAAGTACATTTCTTTATGTAAATGTTCAGGAAAACCAAATCCCTTAACAGTATAATTAATTCTTTTTTAGTGAATGGTGTTGAAAGAACTATTTTAAAATAGAAAGTAATTAGTCTGTTTTGGGTTCAAGCAATACGATATAAAACCATTGTTATTTGTTCTTAATTAGATTAACGATTGTTCCTTTTCGTTTGTTAATGTAGAAGGTTCCCTTTTTTTCTAACATCGAAAAGTTGTATCAATTCTCATAATGATTAAAGTGATTAAAACTTCCTTGAAGTTATAATGAACGTTTCCATGGGATTGTGCTTGCATTAGTCAGAAAAGGAATTTGGTGAGGAATTGTAGAATTTGAATCTTAAAACAGAGTGGATTAGAAGTAGAAGTATCTCTGGAAGTAAAATATTTATAAATTATTTCAACCAATTTTTCAAAATAACTCAATGTTTCACTTTGTTAAAGTCTAAATTTTAAAGTCCTTTAATTAAAAGTGCAATGATAAAAGTATTTCCTTATGGTGTTAGTTTACAAGCATAGTACAGCAAATAAACTGTATTGATAACGTTTGGTTAAATGTTATCAAAAAATACAAGAATCTGTACAAGAAAAATGCATGAAGTTCTAATCACTCGAGAATACTCACTAATACGAAACCTGCGTAGTAACATATCTATGTCGAAAAGAACATACAAAAAGTGGCCAAATCTGACACTTTCGTCATAAAATCATATTCAGCCAGCCATATAAGAACATAAAAGAAGTGTATATTTGGTTTTTACACTGAAATGTCTCTAACAAAAAATAATGTTAACATATGATTTTTTTTTTTAACATTTCAAACCCAAACTTACGTAAATTAATACTTAGCACTTTAGATAAAGAATTCTGTTATCAAACTATAATGTACAAAGTAATGGCTGCTGTTTGCAATTCAGACGACATGAATTTTGAGTTCCAACAGAGACAGTGACCTCTGAGTGGTTCCAGAAAATAATACTGATCATGGGAAATCAATGGGTTTCTTAATTTATACAGATGGAATCGGAACTCATGGGAAAACTCTAAGGGATAACCGCGACAAGCATTTTTTGTATACAAATGTATGGCCCCAAGTTATCCGTTGAGGCCCAACGTAACATAAGATATGAAAAGAAACATAAATTAATAGCATAGTTAACACCTGTTTCTTCATAGCAAGGCTTATAATTACTGCACAAAATTGCATCCACCAAGAGTAACATGCGTATAAACTTTGATGGAATGCTTGTAAGTGTGCATATTGCTTATATCTTTGGACTAATTCCGTTGAGGAACACGTTGCTGAAATGTTCATTGAGGCGGTACTTTTGCGAGAAATATCTGGCATCTTTGAAATTGTACGCCAATCACTCCATTACAGCTACCAATCATGTTTTACTGTTTGAGGACGCAGCTTTGAGCTATCATTATAAAAGCTGTCATGAAGAAATAGTAGGCAACGATGTTGTTAGCAAACAATTTATGTTTACTTTCCTGTCTCTTTCTTGAGTGTGCACGCGGCACGCATTCCTATACCAAAATGCTTGGTGTAAACATCTCTAACATCCCTCAAAGCTTTGCTCATGAGTTCTGATTCATACTTTATTGCCGTCTAGATCAGACAGAGATCCCTGCAAGAGATAGTTTTTTCATGATAATTGTAAATTCTACTCCATATTAAATAGGAAGTGGACGAAAATCGTCACCACTCTAGAGGTCTAAATGATTGGGAATTCGACTCTTCGTAAGATGTTAAACAGCAACCCCTGTACTGGCATCCCTTAACAATTTCTTTCCAAAGTTTCCCATAGAAATCTGAAAAGCGTTTCCTTGCAATAAATCCAGTTTCTCAGGCGACAGATCTGGTAGAAAGACAGTGGTTTTTTCTTATCTGTTAACTTGTAGTGTATCTTATGAAAGTTACAAGTGCTGTACCTTAATATTTTTTTCTGGTTGGTGCAGTTCTCATAGCAATGACTCAATATAGTTTTGCCCTCTCGCGAAACTAGATTGTGTGGTCATCTAATCGCGCGGGAGATAAATTCTGCCAGCTGTTCCATGTTATCATTGTTATCGATAGGTTTATTGATTCCGAGAGAAAACAAGAATAGACATCCCAACGGATGATGGGAAGATCTTAACCCAAACGACTTGGAAAAACTGGAGAAAGCCTATCTGGTTTCTTCAAAATGCCTGTTTTCAGAATATGTTTCAAACTCCTGGGTTGTAATTTGTGGGTTAGTGTTCAATTCATTTGTCATCTGTGCGAAAGAGAGAAAGCTAGAGATACTAGTGCTGAAATGCACAACGTTTGAGGCTTTGAAAGCCAGACGAGATAAACCCACATTTTTTGCCAAACTGAATTAGATAAGATAATGAAATGGAAAACATGTTTTATTCCTTATCCATAGGGGACCAAAAGAGTTTTTTCTTCCCTGTATTACATAGCAGAACTCGTCAAATGCTTTGTTTTCAGTGTACAAAAAATATGATGGCTTGCTCAGTTTAGCGGAAGTCTTTTTTATATAACATTAAGATTAATTGTTTAATATTAAAAAAAGCTTACAAATGCATTAAAAAGCTTTATTCTTAAAACAAATCCAAATGTTCCCTTTTGCTTCGTTATACCAAATGGCAGATACAGTGGGACCTTGAGTCAGAGAACAAATTTCTCACTGTAAAACTTGTGCAACCGTGGCACAACGAGACAGAAAAGCAGATACTCTTTTAACTCATTTGCTCATATGATATACCAGATATAACCGTCTTCATTTGTTGCTCGGAAAACAACTACCAACATGCTTGCGATATAACTGCCATATGTCTGTCCTCCATATCCTGTCAGAATGCACGAATTTCAATGCTCAGATTTTGAAAATTTTTCATACGCCTTCTATTTCATTGTCAACTAAACTTGGTAAAACACCTCGTCTTAATCCTTTTGAATTTTTAAAGTCCATTAAGCACTCATTTTAGAGTACATTTTACATCAATATTTCGATAAGTATTATTATACATTTACATTGCTATGACTTTTACTTTTTGTTTGGCGCAGTATGGTGGCCCTTGCGCCATAAAAAAACCAAACCAAATGTTCCTTTAAAGCAATCATTTATCGGTAGATTCATATCCTTGATTTACAATGATTAAAAATTCGAATCTAAAAAAATATTTAAATCTATATAAAATATAAAGAAGTGTTTGAAATTTGAAAACAACTATAATAAATTACTTTCTAGAACCTTTAATACACTAGATATAATATTTTATAAAATATCATTTTAATTCTTCTTATTTCAAAAATCAATACTCTTTTGGAACTCGTATAGAGATAATTATTAATTCCAGTCTATTCTAAGATTTCAGACTGTTAGATATTTAAAGTCTGAAGAAGTGATTTAGAATGAAAAGGAAATTATCATAAATTTTATATACCATTCACGCGCTATAGTGAGAAATTATCTCATTAATCGTCTAATAAGCTATCCTTACCAATAATATCGATATCTTCATTTATTGAACTCTACAATGCATTGTCGAAGGGAATGCGATTTAAAGGTCTGCTATGAAAAAGAAATTATCATAAATTTTGCGATTATATAAAGTTTTTGTTATCTTATATGAGTTATATCAGCCTTGACTTTCGGAAGATCGATAATCTTATATATAGTTTGAAGCAGAAAAGTAATGATAAAAATATATTCTTCTTTATGAATTGAAGAGACACATAAGATATTGCACTTTTTCTTTGCTTTTCGATAACTAACTATTCTAACTATCAGTAATAAATAAAACTAGATATATTTCGTCTGTCTTGAGAAAATTCTTTGATTCTTCGCAATACTTTATATAGGTGAATAGCAGGTGCTAATTTAAAACTCTTAAATAAGATTAAAATTTAATCGTAAATAAAAAATATTTTAAAACCCTTCTTCTCTTATTATACTCAAATGTAGAAAATAATATTTAAAAAAAAAATATTTTAAATTTTTATTTTATTTAATTTTATCTTCCATCTTCCATGATTTAGTTTTTAATGTATTTCATAATTCATTTTTATAATTATTATAGAATCTGGTAATCAATTTTTTCTCATATCTATTACCAGATGGCGCCTCCTTTGTAGATTCAAAATTTTATTTAAATCAGTCTATTGATCGATAATTAGGTTCTGAAAATATTAAACTATTGTATTGTCAGCGTAAACGCTAACTATAAAAAAATAAAGAACTCTACTATATCAAGAATCAGTTGTAAAAGTTCATCTTTCCAAACATGAAACAAATCTAATTAAATAAAAGCGTTTTAAAAGATAGTTTCCCTGCAGAAAAATACTTTTAGAAAAAATAGAAACTGAGTGAAAAAATATAAAAAAAATTGCGACAGTATATTAAGCTTACTGTTACAAACCGCTTAAAATTGCTTACGTATTATATTCACCGTGAAAGAACTGCTACGATTGTTAAATCAAAATTGCTAGAACATATCTATGTATGTTGTGTCTGAAAACACATCATATATTGTCATCATATATGTGTTGTTTTCTGAAAACACATCATAAGTTCCAAAAATAGGCAAGCACAGTATCTTCCAGAAGATTTTTTATTTGCCTATTTTTTTACTGTTGTTTACGCTCAACGAGACCAATATCATCTTTTTCGTTCGAAATATCATCACGACGTGGTTGATCCCATTGAAGAATTTTCGATCTTCCGATGATATTCCTGTTTTGAACCATCAGAGCCAGGAAGCAGTGCGTAACGGAATCTTCAAACAAACACATGTGATGGAAATGGGGGAACGTGAGCAGGTCGGTTTTAGCACGAGGGAAATTACTTTTCTGCAGATCTTTCTTTGTGATCATCGATGATAGGAATGTGATATCAGTGTTTCCGATTCTTAATATTGTAAATACGGAGAAACTCAAAAATTCTATTTATGCTTGTTCAGTTTTTTCATAACATTGTGAATATAGAGTGCCTTGCAAATTAATATTTAAGTTAGTGTATTCTGCTCAGATCGTAAGTGTTTTCTGCTAGTGTCGTAAAATGAGGTGAGATTGTTCTGGGTGGGATGAGAACATTCTAGCGTGTTTTGTTGTAAACGTGTGAAATATGCTGTCTCTATGACTTACGCTCGTATAGGAATTACAATTAATGCTATTGTATTGTGTTCAGGTTGTTGGTAATGTGCGATTGTCCCTGGTGAGTGCAAAATGGACTAACTGTAAACATATGAAATCTAGTGGCTCTATCATTTATGCTAGTGTATTCTGTTGAGATTTTTAGTGAGATTATTGAGATGAGGTGATTAGTTGAGAATGAGGTGAGATTATTCCAGTAGGAGTGAGTGATTGTATTAATTTTTTTTGTAAACACATGAATTCTGCTGGCGTTTCCACTTATGCTAGTGTAGGATTACGACTGATGTTAGCGTATTCTGTTCAAATTCTTAGTACTGTAGAATGAGGTGAGATTGCTACTGGAGAGGTGATAATGTACTAATATGATTTCTGTAGCTTCTGTAAACATACGAAATCTGCTGGATCTACCACTTATGCTAATGAATTCTGTTGAAATTTTTAGTACCATAGAATTCGGCGAGATTATTCCATTTACTGTGAGAATCTACTAACCTAGTTTTTATGAACTATGCACTCTGCTAGCATTACCGCTTATGCTAGTTTAGGAGTTACTACTTGTGATAGTGTATTCTGTTGAGATTCTTAGCACCGTGAAATGAGGCGATATTATTCCATTTGGGTTGAGAATAGGATGACATGGTATTTTGTAAACATATGAACTACGCTGTCTCAAGTGCTTATCTTAATGTAGAAGTTACTACTGACGCTAGTGTTCGGATTCGTGGTACAGTAGAATGTGGTGAATCTGTTCCAGGTGGGGTAAGAATGTGCTAACATGGTTTTTTGTAAACAGATAAACCCTTCTGGATCTACCACTTATGTTAGAGTAGGAGTTACTACTTATGCTAGTGTATTCTGTTGAGATTCTTGATGCTATAGAATGAGGTGGGATTGTTCAAGATCGGGTGAGAATGCGGCAACGCAGTTTTTTGTAAACATGTGAATTCAGCTGGTTAACAGTTAGAGCCAAGTTTTCTGGTTATCATCAATTATTGTCATGGTTGTGAACTACTGGTATTAACTGCTGTCTAGTAGAGTGCACTTGTTTATAAAACAGTTATGTCGGTGTTTTGTCACCCCATCTGAAACTATTTCATTCTAAAATAATTTTATGAATACAGATTATAATCAAAGTTACTAATTTTCTTAGAAAGTAAAGGGATTCAAGATAATATTTTGAGAATAAAATCATTTTACTCAGAAGTTAGTTTTAGACAGATCTGTAAACACTTACTTTAACTTTAATCCCTTAAATTATACCTTAGGAATAGATGTATTCCATAAAGAAAATTACATAAAATTATGAGAAAATAGCATTACTGTGGCATCGGATGAATTGATTCCATTTAATTACTCATTTACAAATGATCTTGTCTTGCGGAACTGTTTTGTGAAACTTACTCGCAAAACGGCTTCTAATTTTCGTGCTTGCCATTTCTTTGATCGAGCATAGCATCATAAGCAGTCTTTCAAGCACATATAGCACCGTGGAGTGATGGTTCTAAAATTCCAACAGTCCACAGCCTCGACCTCATGACTGGGCATCGCAATTAAATCGGGCCATCAACTGCCCTAATCGGGACCTCATTCTATATAAGATAAGCGATGTGCAGGGTGGCCAAAAAATAAAGTGAGGTGTAAGAGCTCCATTGAAAAAAATCTGTTCCTCCAAATGTAACCAAATTTGATCTACATATTATTCAGATCATGGGATATCGATTTATTGAAAAAAAAATTCACCACCAACTGACTGCAATACGACGCTGTAGACGCAGTTGGCAAACACAATTCCCACAACACATTTTATTTTGGTATCTTTCATACATGAGGTTCGATGAGTTGAGGTTTCAAATGTTCCAAAATAAATGCATTCTTTGGATTGTACGTTCTACCTCAGAACCTAACAGTTCAACATTTATTAGTCGGACTGAAAGCGTTTTATGTTCCATTCGTAAACACCTTTTAGATGACCCACAACCAAAAATCACCGGAAATGAGATCGGGGAACGCGATGGCCGTCTCCAAGGAAATGCATGGGTAATTAATTAGATATTCATATGTAAAATGTTACATAGTTTGCAAAAAAATGCATAATGACGTCAACTTGTGCATTTAGAATAATCGCATTGCAACTGCAATTACCCATGCAAATCTCACTACTCTGAATGTAACCAGAGTAATGTCATTGAACCATATGAACGAAACCATAATAAAATGTGTAGAGAAATTGCGATTTCTGTAATTCATACGACTAACTGACTTGGCCAATTTTACATAAATGGACATCCCATGGTCAAAGTAATATATAGACGGAATTTAGTTAGATTTAGCTGCGCGGATTTTTAGATTTTTTCATAATCGAGCTCAAAACGCCTCATGTTATTCTATGGCTGTCCTGCATATAAGCATCCCCACTGTAGATTGGTGTGTGTAAGTTTGGAGATGGGACAACTATCTCGATGTCTACCGCTTCATATGACAACGTTTCAAATTTGGAGATCCATCGCCAATACCCCTTCTTGAAGCTTTTAAAGACGAGAAATGGAACAAAAATTAATAAATCAAATCGAATTTAAAATTGAAACTTTCGCAGTTACTAGCATATTGGACATTATTCACACACTTGGACAAAGATCGTTAACGACACCCACATATTTAAGTTAGAAAAGAATGCCTGTTTCCGAGATAGTTAGCATCTCTTGATGAAAGCTATGTGTCAGTGAAAGTTAAACAATAGTTTTAATGAGAGTCAAATGAAGTTAGTTCAATGAGTAGTTTATGAAATTTAAATGAGGAAGTTCTGTTTCGATTGCTTACTTCTAGCGTAGCATTTACTTCCCATCTTTTATTTCAAAACGAGCAATTTTTACTATGATTTAGTAATAATTAATCCTCCAACTTTTTCTGAAAAATAAGATTAATCGAACTAAGCTTTTGGGCTGTTCATCCTGGCAAACTAATCGGTTTATTTTCCAAAATAATAATCTTCATAATGCTGTTCATTGGCATAGCCTCGAATAATATGACATTTAAACCCTTTCTTTCCGGTATTAAATCTTATCTAGAAGATAACACGAAAATCTTGCAAAAGTATAAAACTTTATTTACAACAGATCAACTCTTTATCTCTACAACTGGCGACAGTTGTAATTTAACCTTTTCCTGCCCTTGCGCAATTTCAAAGAATCTAGAAAATCCGACTGATGTCGTCAAAGGATAGAAATTAATTTATAACAGATAAGCGGTATCAGATAAAAACTAAAATATAAATTCAAAAGAAAGTTAGCAAAAAATATCTCAAGTTAATGAACTTTTTAGTAGACCAGTTTTTTATTTACTGGAAATGGAAAAAGCAGAAATTATTTTCATGGTGTATCTGTAACTATTTTTAAAATTTTTAGTTTCATTACTCGATAAATTATTTTTTGAAATGCCATCATCACGGAACTAATAGAAAATCTCGTCTGGATATCGACTTCTGCAGGAATGGCGAAATTTAAACATTGCGAAATAATTAAAAATAATGGTACTAAATACAAAAATAATGCGATATAGTAATAGAAAGTACGGAAATAATTTCAAACTATAATACGAAGAACGGAAAAGAATAAAAAAAATAATGCCAAGTCCGAAGGAAATACGAAATAACAATACGAAGAGTTTATAGTAACGAAAATAATATAGCAATTCCAGTGGGATGTTACATTGTTCCAGAACTGGCGAACTTTAGATAAAAATTTTTTTAACCCGATTAAAAAATCTTCCATTAAAGAAAATCTTTATTAAATTATTAATAGTAGTACCAAAGCTTACCCTCTATTCTAGATGTCATAATGTGCTTTTGTGGAGGGTTACAAAAATTCAGTAACACGATAGACAACTTTCTTACGGTTAGGGTATATTTTTCCCATGTTGAATACCCCTATTAATAATTACTATATAACGCTTAAAGTATACTGCGCTTATTTTTGACGATTAAATGGTTTACGTTTACGGTTATCTCACATTAACCGTTTGAGAGCCAGACGACGAGACCGTGCTCCTTCTGTTCAGTGCTTAAAAGTGCTAGCTACTGAATGAGTAGAGCTGAATTGTGCTCATCTGTTTTCACGGAAACTTAGAACTCGGCGCTTTTTGATACGTGAAATGAAAAGCGCTGCTTGGCAATTTTCGTCCGGAATTTTTCAAATAAAATCAGTGGCATTCGAGCATTTAAACAGACTTTCGAATGTTGTCAGGTTTAGGTATAGCTCTGTTTGAAGTTTATGGCGCATGCGTCATTATTTGAACATGCTGCTCCGAGCGTAAGTTAATAAAATTATTAAAAAGAAATCGTAGTAAACTGACATCATTCGAACGATCGATAAAGATTCACGGCATAATTTGTATCGTGAAAGGAAAAAAATGATTAAGGTGTAAAATGGCGAAAAAAAATTATTTCAATTTTAGAGTAAAAGCCAATAATTCTTATAAATTCGAAAAGGCTAAAATGCGAGGATCGAGTAATTAGTGTGGTCAACGTAGGTAAAGCCGAGTTAGACGCTTGTCTTTAAAATAGGAACATTTAATAAGTATGAATCTTACGAATATAGCACAATTCTTTACGTCAGTGACAGTAACTATCTTAAGTAATAATTTTGACCTTTTACAGGAGAGACAAAAGGAAGTTCCAACTTACAATTTATTTTTTGATCTCTTCGATCTACATCAACGACCTTTCTGACGCGGTCAGGATAATGTAAATCAGAGTTCCCGCTCTTTGTGGAAGAAAAAAAATTCAATGACTTCCAAGTACCTTTGTAAGAAAATCCTAGGATCATAACATTACATATTTTAGACATAAAAATGCAAATGACAAATTTAAATCAAATTAATCATTTGCATTTTTGTTTTTGAAATAAAAAAAATTATACGGATCTACAATTCTAATAATAAAACTGTGTACCAAATTTCATCCATCTAGCTATTTATGTTCTGGAAATATTGTGTACTGTGTTCACATGAACACAGACTTCCGTGGCTCTATGAAATTAAAAAAACATACATTTGGAAAACACATTTCATTGTAGAGAAAATTGGTTGTTGGTATTTAAAACAAAATGCTATTCAAATGTATGTTACATTCAAAATACATTAGGATAATTGCAGGAATATTTTACTCGACAGAGAAATACCCTCTGTTGTGTTTTCAAATTGATCTGTATTTGAATATACAAAGAGATAAAATATTGATGATTGACAGCATTCCCATACAAACACCATTTTTCTGGAGGAGGAATTCTCGAGGCAAAAGCAAGTCACAAACTGGTTTTCTCTTCTGTCCCAAAAAATATTGTATGCACAATTTGCTTATTTTTCAAGGACTTTTCAAGGACCCAACGAAAACTCAAGTACTTTTTCAGGACGGCGACAGAGTCTTGGTGTGTCTCATATGTCCGAATTCGCGGTTTCAAATCGTTCCCAAAAATCGTCAGTACTCATTGAGTATGTTTAAATGATATGTTTAAAATTCCTTGAGTATCTTTCCATCATTTGATACTCTTCTGAAACGGAATTCGAAGGTCTTTCTGAGGGCGTGGTTCTCTCTCTATTTCGGAAGGAGGTTCCCAACTAACGTATATCTGTCCCGTTACATGAAAGCGCCATGTTTTACGAATGCCTCAATGCCAAAAAGAAGTACAGTAAATAAAAGAGAAAAATGAAATGTTACGTCCGAAAAAAACAAGATTTTATGGTCTTCTTTCAAAAAAAGTTTCTGCCTGTGTAAATATTTCTAAGTTTCTATCGATGCAGATTCTTTCTTTGAATACACACATAAAAATGGAGACATTTTAGAGAAATAAACTTTCATGGCACGCTAAAAATTGTTTGGCCTTATATCTAGAATAATATTTGAAGAACAGCCTTTGCGGTTTCTTCAAGCAAAATAGCCTTCTTAAAAGTTGATATAAAAAATCTACCTTTTTATATGTTTGCTAAAAAAGGCTTTGTTGACATTCTTTCTAAATTGAACATGTAAGTTGACTTTCAAAATGCGATTTCACTTTCAATTGCTTCTCAAAACATTCCGACTTTTTTTTCGTTTTCTTACCAACCTCTTTAAGTAATAGTTCAAGGTTAAAAGCATAAACATTTCTTTGTTGACATATTGATAAAGGGTCGATGCATTTAGTGCAAGACTTGCCATTACTATATATTTGCAATGCTCTAAATATTCATCACATTATACCACAAGATGTTTCCACCGCAGAGCAAAATCCATTGTATGTCGGATAATTCTTTTAAAGAGGATTCAGTTCATCAATCAACTTATAACTGAATTTTTTCCAAAAATATTCGAACTTTATAAGAAAATTAAAACAACAGTTTAGCCATGCAGTTGTTATACGGTTTAGTTATGCCCGAAATGCCCTTTTTTCCAATAAAAGCCAGAATTTAAAGAACGAAAAAAGTAAATTTACGAAACTATGTATTCCTTAGTACAGTGATAGGTTTCAGTTTCTGAAGTATGAAGGTTTAAATTAATTTCGTTTACCTACAAGTGCAATTTGGAGCACAAAATGAAAATATTTTTGTCAGAAAAGATAAAAAACAAAACACCAGATATGAATAGATGTGAAATAAATGTTAAGCTGAAAAGTAATATGTCGTATGTGTAGATGAAAATTGCAGTTAAAATGAACTAAGTTCACGAGATTCGTTACTGTGAAAGCAGATAGATCTCCATGTTAATTATCTGCATTTAGAATAACAGTGGACTTGTAATTTTTCTTCCTGCCGGGTGGATACAAATTGAAGTAAGGACTTTTCTACGCAACCATGGCCATGTAAAGGCGAAACAAAAGGTCTTATGTAATAATACGATTCCTCCACAGAATGCCGATTTATTTTCGCGTTGTTTGTAGCATAGAAGATGCGCATAATTATATTCAGGTTTCAAGATTTTAAAGGTTCACGATTGTTTCGTTTTTGCCATATAAACCACTAGCATATGTTGGTTTGTCTTAGTGGACTAAAATCACATATGCAACACTAGAAAATCGGAAACGATTGTCGGAACGAAATTTTAACTACTACATCGTAGTGAAATCCAAGCCGAAAGAAGATATCCAAGTAAGCGATTTCTAAAGGAGAATGAACAAACAAATGAAATGTCGCATGATGAGGTGACACTGCTCCAATATTGTTGTTTGTAAAATTGTGCCCTTGGCTTGCTAACAATGAAAGAAATCAGTTACCGTCGTAATTATTAGCTGCTCCATTCATCAGTAGAGGGGAGAGACTTGCAAAAGTTCCTAATGGCACATTCTTACCACATCTGGTATGATTCCTTTTCGTTCTAGGGTACATGTTTTATTGACTTGTTGGAGGCGTCTCTGAGAGAATCAGTCATCTATTGTCCACGTAAAATTTAGGATGTATACTAATGTACGCTCAGGTTGCAAACTTTTGATGATCACTAAGCTAAAGTTTTATTTATGTAAGGATAGTTTATGCTAGTAATTCTCTGTCAATGCCCCGCTCGCTCTTTGATTAAGAAAAAAGGGGAGTAATCGAACATGAATCATGAGAGAGGGAATATAGGAACTGGAAATAATAGAAAGAATAACCAGGACATAAATAAAAATTGAAAAAAAAAATGAAATCAGGAGGATGAAACAAAAAATTTCGTTACGTTTCAAACCTTTTACTGTGTATTATAAACAAGAATTTCGTAAAACTCTGATCAAGTACCCGACTGGGAAGTGCTTGTCGATTTCTTTCGCCTGATGAGTCAATAAAGGATTGAATTCAAGAATCATCCGAATAGTTATTTGTTTTTCAAAACCCTAGACCAAACAGAATTCCAGTTTCACGAAAATAATTTCTTTCCAGCCTGGTTGATTTAATTTAATCAATTTAACAAGTTTTAAATGTCAAATAGTTATATCTTCTACATAGAAAATGTGAATCTATACACAAGAGTTCAAACCTCGCGGAGTTATGCGAGATTAGAATGCAGAAGCCCTTAAGCCTGTCTGAGTCGGTTACTAATCCATTCTATGAGCATTATTCTTCAGTGTAAGCTACAGTATGTGTGTTGCGTAGCGCTTTGCATAATAAGCATGCTGAGCATTCTGCAGTTGGATTTATCATGATTTATAAATGAAAATGATGAACGGAACATTCAACAATCCTCGTAAGAGAACTGAATTACATGAACGTTGCAATGTAGGACGAATTTATAGAAAAGTACTAGCTTAGGATTACGAAACTGTATCCTAAATGGTAATCCTCCTACGAATATAATGAACTTTCTAATTGGATCACACATCCTATTTGGGATATTTAATGTTATTTCAATTCGTATAATAACATAAGGGGCACCTCAGATGTCTAAGTAATTTTTGTCTTAATGCTGATTGAACTGATTGCTGATTTGACTTATTAACCGTTGTAAGTATCAAAATTTCTGTAATTCCACGGGCGAGGTAAGGGCATCATCGTAGCTTGAAGACGTTAACTTATTTCAAATCTTGCTTCATTGTTTTTGCATGTTCATGTTTTGGAACCGCAGCCGTGCTAAAACTGTTAAACAAAACAAACTGATAAATGTAAACATGAATAAAAAGTCGATTTTAAAATCAAATATTTGTCTCATATTTAATATCGTAATTCTTGAATTTTAATTTTGTTCTCTATTTTGAGAAATTTCAAATAACAATCAAATTTTTACGTATCTGAGAGAATTATTATGTTCATTTAAAAATGATATTTATTGCATTGTACAGAACAACACAAGTTAACAGTCCTGAAGCGTCTATTGACATCTTTTTCTTTTTATTTAAAGAGATAAAAATGATTCTAAAGAGTAAAAAGGTTTTTACTTCAAAATAGTTCTAAAAAATACATTTTCTTTAATTATATAAATTTTATAGTTAAATAATGAAAATTTTATTGAATAACAACATCATTTATTGAATAAAACTATGAAAATATTATGTTGTCATATATCAGTAATTATAATGTTTTTGCTTACTGCGAGCTTTCTAAAATACTTTTTCTACTTTTTAGAGTTTTGATTCAAATTTAAAAGACAAAAGTATGACTTGTATTTGAATATGTAATTTTGAGTTTTTTAAGCTAGTGGTTAAATTTGATAAATGAAAAGCAAGTAAACCAAATCAATATAAATAATGATAATTCGTGTTTGAAAAAAATGTAGTGTCATTTTACATTATTTTCAAAATTGGATCATAATTTCAAAAAATATGCTCTTTTCTGTATATTAGATGTTGAGAAGTTGGTTACTTCAGTGTTAAAATATGTCGTTACTTTTCAGTATTTTCCAATTGATTGCGAAATTCCATCTTTACGCATATGATACAAGACAAGTTTATTTATTTATTCAAAGAAAGCACACTACAGAGATCACTCCATTTACAGAGTGCATGATCAAAAACATACAAAAAACACAAGCCACAAAGTGAATTAAAACACAAAGAAAAAAGTAACTGCAGAGAATACAACAGTTCAAAGCTCAAAACCACATCAATTATAGAAATGTAAACACATAAATGTTTTAAAACGAAAACACGAAATTACAAAAGCACTGAAAGTACACAGAGGCTCCAAAGGTCCATGTTGCACACCGTCACATTAAATTATAAAATATCACACATTAAAAAAGCAAGGGTCAAACACTAGATCAACGTATAAAAACCTTAATATGTATAGTCAAGTGTAGAAAAGAAAAAGAAATCAGGTCATATATTTAAAAGTTGCAAACAATTCGATTTAAAAACAATAGGAGACATATGATAAATATCCAGTTCACCAGAGATCCTGTTAAAAGTCTTATAAAATTTATACAACGAGAACCTGTCAATATAATTAAATCTAGAATACACATTCGGAAAAGAACCCTGGTTCCTTAAAGATCTGGCAGGCACAGCGAAATTTATAGCGCTCAGTATATCAGTACAATCGATCGAACCATTCATTTCCTTGTAAAAGAAAAGAACACAAGAGACATCTCGTCTGGAACACAAACTAGGTACATTAAACACAAGTTAAATTAAAAGTGTACAAAAATTATCTGAAAGTACCCCAAACTACCCTTTCCAATATCGGTTGGCTGCTGTTCTTTTTACTTTCTCTCATACGAAGCGAAAGATTTGTAATGGCCAAAAAATTCGACCTCCAGATTTTGATGAATCTCCACGTTTTAGACCTCTCTGAGTCCGAAAATCACAATTTTAGAATTATGTCTGTTTGTCTGTGAACACGATAACTCAAAAACGATTAAAGCTAGAGAGATTTAATTTCGTATGTTATCTTTACACATAATTTGTAGGTTTCTATCAAATTTTGGACAAAATTTCTCCGTGAGAAATCTGTCTGTCCGTCTTCATATAAACTCGATAACTCAAAAATTGAAACAACTAGATGGATAAAATTTGGTATATTGTTTTATCACCAGGATTGCAAGTCCGTATCAAATTTTTGACCGAATCCGTCGAACGATTGACTGTCTTTCGGTTTGCATATTCACATAGATGTGAACACGTTAACTCCTAAACGAGATGACTTAGATAAATAATCCAAAAAAAAAAATGTCGCTACCGCTTGGCGCGTTTTAGCGCCGTTTGGTTTATTTTTCTCGACATGTGTCAGGGAGTATACGAGAAAGTTTAGGGGAGATCATTCCCGCTGGTTTTTCATCGATCTTTAAAATACTCTAAACTCCCAAGTTAATACTCCGTCGTAGGTTTGCATATGTTTTTCTAAAAAGCCACACTTCTAAACTGAAAAGTTTTAATTTAATTTCATGAATCGAGCAATCAAATGAGTGTGTTCAAAAATCTTCATCGTTTTTCCTGAAATCCCCACGTGGAAAATAAAGTGCAAAGAAATGAAGCGTTCTCGGTTCGACTTTCCCGCCAACTCCCACTTATAACTGTTGCTGAACATGATGGTCTCTAACTGTTCACAGTGGCGTAGCGAGGGTAAGTGGCACCCGGTCTATGATATGATTTTTTCGCCCTGAATTGCAATCAATGCTTTGCCAGTGTAAACGGCGCATGGGCATTGTTTGCATTTTTCGCCCCTCATCATATTTGGCGTAAAAAGTGACATAAAAGCACACTAATGTTTTTTCTCCATTGTTCCCCCTAAGTTTGAACCCCGGGCATCTGCACCTTCCTTGTCCCCGGTCGTTTAATTAACATTAATTAATAACAAGTCAACATTATTTAGCCGCCATTATCCGGCTAGCTCACAGGAAATGAAATCGACGGTTGAAATAAAGTTGGGCCATAGTTGAATTAAAGTAAATTTATTGTTCACACATCTTCCACATAGAATTATTCTGGATTAATTAAGTTTGCATGACATTAAGTTACAATATTCAACTCTCTACGCATGTCGAGTTTTTTCCGTCCCTGTGAGAGGGAAAACGCACCTTCTCGCACGAAGACTCAAGTCACTCTGTCTCTCGTTCTTTTCTGGAAAGTCAAAGGTCCTTGCAGCGCCATCCACCGGCACGAGGGCGAGACAAAATGTGATTGTCACAATTATTAAATTTTGTGACTCAATTAACGTTAGTAAATTTCGATTAGTATTAGTTGGTTACGCGTTTGAAATTATTATCAACTCAGAAAGGGAGGATCCCTTTGTTTGGAAAGTGAATATAAAGAATTCATAGGTCAAAAAGTTACAGCTATTAGATTTTGAGAGGCGCTGATCAAAATAATTTATTTTTGAGGTGCGGATAAATTGAATTTACTGCATATATATAATAAATTTAATTTATGAATGCTTTTAAAATAAATTATTTTTAACGCCGCGTAATTTTTATAAGTAAATTCATTTCTACTTGAGCTAAGATACTTTCAACTACTTTAACTTACTAGTCACACAAGCCTTTAGTTTATCCCACGCCTCTCAAAACATAATGACTGTAACTTTCACTATCTGCAAAGAAAACTGCCTTGGCCGCTAACATTACAAACCTCGTAAAGCTGCTGAATTAGCAAAAGTCTGGGGATTCTCCCCTTCTAGAAGAGTAAAACATGTGACTGCGGTTCTCACGGCCTCTTTCTCCATTTGACACTTCTCCGTGATAAAATACCTTCTCAAGAAGATAAAATACCTTCGAATTTCCGACCCAAAGAAAAGCATTCTTTTTTATCGTTCAAAATTAATAGATTTTCTATCCTGAATTCGAAAATAGAAAATCCCGTTCACTGATCTCCAGTTTTCCCTCAATGCACCCAAGTTTTAAATGAAAACAAAATACTCTCTGCTAATCTTAGCAATATTCAGAAATACAAAAAATAACCGCCGAATATAATGAGACGGGTAAGTAGCGCTTTAAGATGAGAATATATATTTTAGATATTTAATTATAAAAATTAAGTATTAAGACTTTATAGATGAAAAAAATGCATGCCAACTGAAAGATCGTCGCTCCTAGTATGAAGCACACGATAGCTGCGCGTTAGGTTGGGATAAGAAATCACAAATCTTTTGCCAAACAAGTATAAACTTCAATTTGTACGTACTTGCTCATTACTCCGCCTCGCTCTCAAACATCACGTGCAAAGTTTTTGTCATCCAAAACAAAGAAAGCGAAGGCGAATTGCGAAAGTAATGATGCTGAATAATGCATAATTACCCTTATTAAGTAAAGCCACTAATTAAAAAAATTAACCGATGATACGCCATGCAGGAAAATTAATATCCACACCGCACGTCTTTTCTTTTAATCACCTCTCAAAATTATTAGGTTATGGACACAATGCAGGCTGAAACGTGGCGTTTGATTCGATAAAAAGTCATCCGCGCTAAGCGACGACCCCCCTCTTGCTAAACTTGATTAACACTTCTTAAAACGCGTAAACAGCGCAACGTTAAAAAACCCACAGCGTGTGGAAGGCAAAGCAATTATGTGTGAAGCGCCCCAAGTCTTCACAGAAATTAGTGCTACTTAAGAGAAATGAATAATCCATGGGCCCATCCAAAAAAGGGAAGATTATATCCTCCAAACTAATCATAAAATTTACGACATGGCGTCACTGGTGAGCAGATAAGTATGAAATAAAGGTCCCAGGGTTATTTTGAATAATTAATAAGTTGCGCCCAAGCTAAGATGACATACGCGGCCTCCGAAAGGGACGGTATTTATAATCTTCTCGGCGGAGAGTTTGTGTTCCATAAATAAGGCATAATGCTCAATAAACGATGTCCGCTGCTTCTTTGGTGCCTTATTTGTTTGACCTAGTTTAATGAAACAGGGCCGTTGCTATTCTGGATCATGAAAAATCGATCTTTTTGGAAGCGATCGTTTGTTACCTTGTGATGATACATCGAGCACAAGAGGGAGGTGACAAATGGATGTGTCTTAGCGGTATCAGATGGGGAAACGGAGCTTTGGAGAAAGATTGCCTACAATACATGGCAGCGAGATGGTTGAAGTTGACAGCGCATATAAAGCTACGAACTTTTCACTGCTGAATGACAAACACGACGCATCTCGTGGCTGTACACCGAGTTCGGTGAAATTAACCTCTTAACTGTTTTGCTTCCTCTACTGTCTAATTAGATGACCCAGTTCTGTTTTGGGAAGCTGTTGTCGTACTGATTCAACTAAGAGTTCGATGAGGCACTTGCGTTACGTCAATGGGTTACTCGTCATTTCTGTATCGAATTATCGCAGCACGAAGCCTCAAAAAGTATAAAATTTAATTATTCACGTTATTAAAAATATTTTTTCAACTGGAAGTATATGCCTGCCTCTAACAGTTTAGAAATTAGTTATTGCACGTCGATTAGAATGGACAACCCGCATACCCGTATGTGTCTGTTCTTATGATATGTAGCTTCCTGTTTTAAGTTATATTTTGTTTTCACAAGGGCGAAATTTTCTGATCTAATTTGCACTTTTTGTTTCACAAGTAATGTTTCTAAGAAAACAGGATATATTTTCTTCTTCACATTTTAAGCACGGAAAAAGATATTTTGCTATCTTAGAAAAATATAAGGAAAACCCTTTTAAGAAGAGGAAATCTAAAACCGGTAAAATGTGGTTTTTCTCTTCCCTTCAGTCTGAAACCTGAAGCTGGATCGACGTTTATATACGGATGAAATCCGATGGGAAAACTATATATTTACATGGTATAACATCCAAAGGAAACGATCGATTTCCCTATGTTATTTCGTTTTCCGTGGTCAGTTATTTGAAACCGAGTAACGGCATGTGTATGAAATCTGAATATTCTGTTTCTAACCTCGGAATAGAAGCGTCCTTGCTGAGGAACGCGACGTCAGTTTCACTCCTGCTCTAAGATCAGACCGTTTTGAGAGTGTTGACGTATTTTACGAACACAAAAACTATGAAACGAATTTTTTAACATTCTTTGCAAAAGAAACTAGCAAACATATTTTTCTTTATATTAAATTGACCAACTTTTTCCAATGAAAAGGAGGAGACAAATAAATTGAAGATAAAAAAATGTTGTAAATTAAAAGAAGATTTCATTTATTGCAATAATAATACGGAATATAATATGATAAATGCATATTAAAAACATTTGTAACATAATTTACTGTACACTTTTCGAGAGAGGACGATTGGTCACCTCATTTATATGTTTATTTTTCAAAAAAAGAAAACGAATCTTTTGATCATTTAATTAATATAAATATCAAAATCGCATGCATACACTTCGATATAAACTACCAAAAAGATTTAATCATTAACTTTATTTTTCTCCACTTAGGAATACATGCGAGATACTTACGTTAATCCGTTAGAATTAAATGTTTTCTGCTTCAAAAATACTTCAGCTTATAAATAACAGATTTATTTTTGATCAGAATATAATGAGGATTTTAAAACCTAAATTTAAAAATGGAAATATATGTCATGCATATTTTATGCATCACTGCGCTGGGTACGCTTAAAATCTCCAAATTTATATTTTAATCCTTTATTACATAAGGAAATTTATAATTTAACCCCTTTGTAAGTATGGCATATTTATATTAAATGTTTTAAATCTTTTTAAAAAAATCTGCATGCCTTGTTTTGTAGTATAATTAATGGTAAAAACATAAATTTTAGAAAATCCACACATTATGCTCTAAGCTAAAATATATTCACCATATTTCAGGCTTCTTTCTCTTTCTCTTAGAAGAAATTTATCACCACCCCAAATCAGTAGCAAAGTTAAAGCATAAAAGTATTTTTTCCTAATAAATTTAGTTCTTAACAGCAAAAGTATTTTTAAATTCCTCGAAGTATAAATTATTTCAGAAAAATAAGAGAATTCTTTTATGATTAAAAAAGAAATTCAAGTGCTAAGTACAAAAAATAAAATCTGAAAAATTCGACATACGGTTTCCTTTAAATCTCCTTTGATAATCTATTTTTAAAGAAAACTGTTGACTCCAATCTTGTTTCATTCTTTGTATGATTAAAGTGAAAGTAGAGGGAAAAAAAGACTGTTTTTTTAACACTTCTTTTTCTGTTGAAAGTGATGATCAATTGCTACTGGGTCATGAGTAGCTTCTTTTGTTTTCTTATCCGCCAAAGCTATGTGTTAAAAAAATTTAACTTATGCTCTGCAGCTATTTTTATAACTTTTATGATAAGAAAATAATAAGTTACGTGAAATATTTAATTTTTTTACTGAAAGCGTATATATACTGAAGCCTGATTTGGTAGAAGGAGATTCAACTTTGATATTTTTTAACGTATATTGTGTTACTTTGTAAGTAATAATTTCAACTATTTGTAATTCAATTATTTTGATATTTTTTAGATGGGAATTTTTAGTATTCTAAGGGTGTATACTTTTTTCAATGTCTTTTTCTCTTTCATATCGTTGCGATTCACATTTCATTGAAATCAAATTTATATTTGATGTTATTTTTTAATAAATTTATCTGTTTGAATTTCAGTTATTTTATTCTTTTTACAGAAAGCTCTCAGAACGGACTAGGTATAATAGTTTAATAGCAATTTATATTTTGCGATTCTTATAATTTCGATTTACTTTTCTTGCTGCTTATTCAAATTAAGTTTGTACTTGTTAAATAAAACAGCGTAACGACACAGCTACAAGAATGATATTTCCTCGTTTAAAAGATTGTAGCTTTGTAATAGAACATAAAGTAGGAAATTTAATTCTTTTTAAATGTTATCTATAGAGAAGCGTCTTTTGAGAGATCCAATTTTGATATTTCTTAACTTGTTATGTTACTTTAAAACGATTTTCCTTAACTTCAATTGTTTTAATATTTGCAAGTGATTTTTTTACTCGTTTTGTGATATTCTAGGATCCTGAATTTTTTTTGACAGTTATCTATTTTCGATGTCAATACACCGTTTCGACATTTTCAAGTTTTAATTAATAGGTAATTGGTTAATTTCGAGTGTTACCACCTGGTAGTGAATTTGACAAAAAATTATAAAATTCCATGATATTTATAATGATGAATATAAATTAAATACTTAAAAATTGGAAAAAATAAGGCAAAACACAAGACCGTAAAAGAGTGAGGCGTTGAAAGCAATATGGTGAAGAGATTATGCTAGAGTGAATATCACAAGAAAGAAAATTCCTACAAATTCATTAACAATTAAAATATATTTTGAAAGTGATTAAAATTTCAATTCCCTAATCATACTGCTAACCGCGCTTCACGCTTCTGCGTTAAAGTTTTGATAGAAAAAACATTTTCTTCTTTCTAGTGCACATGGTGCATGTTAATTTTTTAAAATTTTTATATTTATTATTATTACATATTTGTATATTTTTATTTCAATTAATTTGTCATTTTCATGCTACAGTATGCAACACTGATAGAATATAATTTTTTCAATTCATATATTTCTATTCCTAACCGAATGGCTATTTTACTTGCTGATTTGACTATTTTCAGCGCCAATTATATTGTCTTGTTTGAATAACAGGGTTTGAATCAATAATAGTGTGTGATTCTAACTTTTTCAACATATTTTTCACTTGGCAGCTTTATGATTCTCTTCTTGCTGTTTACTGCAATTAACTTTGTACTTTATTTTATTTACTAAGTAATAATGAAGCTAAAGGGATGATAATTGCTTATTTGAACACTGCAAAAAGCGACTTTAAAACTTTCTCCCTAATCCGGAAAAGAAACGAAGTTCTGCTTTTATTATTGGAATCTCAGTAAAGGAACTTTAAGAGGCAGAAGGCAATTGTTGGAATCTCAACAAAGAAAGTTTGAGAGGAAGAAAGTAATTCTTCCACATTCAATTAGACGTTTATCTGGGCAAAGTACAAGTCTTTTTTTCGGATGTTTAACCCGATTCAATGCACTTCTGCATCTTATTTAGGAAATCTGGTTTTGTACTTTTGCATAATTTTGTTTGAAGTCCACGCAAATCAGGCGTACGGGATGGATTGACGCCATTCCTTGAAGAACAAAGGTTCAGCAATTCGTCATTATCACTACAAAGAAATGTGGCAATGGACAAATGCTAAACACGAGGCACTGGAATTCAATTAAGTAAAGACCTCCATTTGTTTCCTCTCTTTTAGTATCACGAAGAATAAATTTTGTTTAAAGTCTTTAGAATATAAAAGAATCGCTTGTTTCGGACTTGCGCTACTTGACTGAGACTGTGGCTGCACACATGCTTTGATTATTTTTAGGGTCCTTTCATATAAGTGCAGAAAAACTATCGCGTCTTATTTAGGAACTTTGGCTTTGTACTTTTGCATAATTTTGTCCAGATAAATAGGATAGCTCTGGATTAAGGACATTCCTTGAAGAACAGTTCAGCGATCCATCATTTCCACTACAAAGAAATGTGACAGTTTCTATAGAATTCAATTAAGTAAAGACAGCTATTTTTTTCTCTCTCTAAGTACCATGAAGATTAAATTTTGTTTAAAGACTTTAGAATATAGGAATATAAAGGATAGCATGTGTTAGACTTCCGCTAATTGATTGAGACTATGACTCTCACTACACACATGCTTTCGCATTGTTAGGAATCTTTTGTATCAATGCTGAAAAATCGCACAGACGTACAATTATAGATTTCAAGGTGTCGTTGATTCCCCTACCATTAAATAATAAGGCATGAATTCAGAAAAGTGAGCTTTCTTGCCAATGTTTTAAGATCCGGCTTGTAAACTTAAATTTCGAGGTAATTTGAATTTTTTCAGAAATTTTCTTTAGTGAATTCGTTTAAATTTGTTATTTCATGTAACAATAAAAAAATATATAACACAAATTAGCCAGATTTACTCGAAAATTTGATGTTTATCGGATAATACTCTAAACTAAATGTTCTCTGTTAACTTGCTCCTAAAATCCAAATTTCGACAAAAATATGTGTATCTAAGTTCGTGCACCAATATAGATTTAAAATATATAAATTGATACAATACTCAAGGTGATTTTAAAAAAGATGGGCTAAACGGGAAGAGTTGGTAGTGCCATCTAAATCAAGCAAGTTTCGTAATAGTTGGCAGGAGCGGAAATGAAAACTGCAGGCGATAGAGGGCGCGTAATATGGAGTGTAATGGAGCGAGAAAACACAAAAATAAGTCAGAATTAATAAATTCGCATTTCTTGTTCTTTGTGGGTGTTACCTCAGAATCACGGCAGCTGCTGTCGACGTACGCGAGTAGCCTGGTGTATTCGAAGGAGTTCGTCAATTCCCCCCCCCCCATCGCCGCTGCGAGGCGTGTATTGAGGTTGGCGGTCCCGCAATTGGGCAGTTCCTGTGATGAGATTGGTCTAATAAAGGCGAATTCATTATTTTTGTTTTATATTTTGAGCCTTGAATAGTTCCATAGCATTCAACATTATGTGTCTCTACCGCCTGTAATTTTACTCTCCAACCTGACGAACTATTACGAAACTTGCTTTGTTTGGTGCCAACTACCGCCTTTCAGACTTAGCCCATATCTTTTGAAACACCCTGTCTAAAACATCTTAAGAGGCAAAAAACGAGACACTTTCATTTTCAAAAAACAGATGGTCAACAGTCAGAATGTTCATAATTTAACCTGAAATTGAAAAAATACTCCTAGTATATGAATTTATTTCTTTCAATCTAATAAATTCATATAAAAACGAAATATTGTTCAAACAATGAGAAATTTATTCAAACCGTTCACAAATATGTATGACATATTTTCCGAATAATTCATCTAACAGAAATATAGACATAAATCTTTAACTAATTTGACATTGATCGATTTTCAAAGTATATAGGGCAAGAAGTTCATAAACCAATTTTCCTAACTGCTATATATCATAATAGACAATGACCATTAGCGATCATCCCATAACCATAATTCCATAATAAAACAAATCTATAAAGCAAATACTTTAAGGCGTTTAAGTCCAGGAAAGGAAAAATTAAGTTGTTTACGTCGTCTTTCTTTTCAGCCAAAGAGCTTTTATCAAAATAATAAATCGTTGCTATGGTAAGATTATGATGTTTTCGACCGAAATAAATAGGAAAAAGTTGATACACTCGCTATATCGCCTTATTTTCTTAGAGATGTAAGCCTTGACCTTCAGATCTGCCAACCATTAAGCAGTCACGAAATCCAACCATACATTACGAATTTCCTACCCGAGATATCTCATTTCTGCGGATCTTCTCGAGACCCGCGATCACTTTTCGCAAACAAAGCACTCAGTTGCCAAGCGAGACTGACGCTCGTTTCTGATCGTCTGACATTTATTCATGGGAAAAGTAAAATGTCTGCTACATAATGAATCGATAGATCAAGAGTTTTATCGATTTTTTATCGATTACCCATTGTGGTATTTACGATCAATGACAAATGTCAAATAAAGAAGCCAACATGTACCGTTTTTCCGCATAGTTGCATAAATGTATTGTTTTCAGACCTTGAAAAAGCAGTTTTGTTTGTGATGCCGATTACTATGAGACAGAATATGTTTGGTAATCATGCATTTATTCATTTCATTTCATTCTTATGCCACTTTTCACTTTCTGGTGTACGAAATATAGAAAAAAGAGAGAATTACAACCGTCGAAAAATTCGTCCTCGAGTTTTTCGTGAATTTCTACGTTTTACTACGTTTTCCACGTCCTCCCTGAATCCCAAACAAAACCAAGTCTGTCGGTCGATCTGTAAACATGCTCAGACAAACTCGTGGCCCACAACGAATATCTTTACGGCCCAGCAAACAAAACAGTATGTAACAAAATTTTTAACAAAAATCTCTTATTCAAATTTTTAAACTTCCTAATTTTACAAAATTATTACTCACGAAAATTGACATATGAAATGATTTTTATGTTTGGAAGTTCTTATCGGTGAGAGTAATTATTTTCCATTTTTGAAAGAAAATAAGATCAGATCCCGAATTACTGACGTCCACTTTGGATTAGGTTTGAAATTAATCACTGCGGAGAAGATATCCCTCGAAGAAGAAAATATAGTAGGCGAGAAGAGATGCCAAGTGTTAGGAATAAAACACTCATTTTACCGTTGTCATTGTTCTCTAAATAAACATACATTTCTTTAAACATTGAAGGGTTGTTTTTTCTGCGGCCCATCTAAACCCTGTTTATTTGGCTCATTTCTCTTTGAAATCCTTGCGACAAGACGAAAATGGAATGAGAAATGAATGAATTTAGTAAACGGCTTTTCAACCTGTTTTCTCTTTGTTTCTTTTCCTTTTATCTCTTTGTCGTTTTGCTATTCTTGTTAATGTTCAGTTTTACGAATTGTGCACCTCACTAATATTAATTACTTTGTTCACTCTTGCATGGAATTTTCACTGTATATGCGAACGAATAATCGAAGCATGATTTTGTGAATATAATCTTAGTACTGAATCGGCACAATCAGATTGAATGTCAAGGGTCATTAAACAATAACTTTTTTGTACCACATAACTTCCACGTCATAAAATTGTTTTGTTTTGAACTTCTTCAGCGGTGCTGGACACGGCTCTTGTCAGCCCCATGCAAATAATTCCCACCCAGGTTTCGGGTCAGAGCGAAAGATAGTTGAGGAGCGTCTTTTGATGTCTCTTCCACTTCAGGTCCGCCACACTTTTTAAATAACCGAAAGGTTGCAGGGGCATGAAGTGGTGTCCTGTCTTGTCTCTTTATCTGTCGGTGTGTATAAGAATATTATAAGTCATAAACGCAATGAGACAGATAAACGAATTTTTGCACATTGTTTCATCACTATATTTGCAAATCTGTGTCTTGCACGAAGTGAGTCGATTGTCTGTCGTTTTATCTCTGTGTGTGTATGCGAATTTATGGCAATAGACAGGACTCGATGGAACTAAGCAACTTTATCTTTAAAATGAAATAGGGGATGTTATTATTCTGAGAGACGATGTCTATGAAAAATCGTTCTTTTTGGAAGTTATCGTTTTTCACCCTGTGATGATACATTGAGCATAAGAAGGAGATGACAACAGACAAATGAGTGTGTCTGAGCGGAGTCGGATGAGACTGTGTAGATTTAACGTAAGATTCTCTACGAAGATACTTAGATGATAGATACGTTCTTCATTCCAACTTAGAGTCAATTTTTACTCCTGTTAGTCTTTGAAAGCAGAACCAATGTGCAATGTCAAGGGAATAGCCGTTCGACCAAATCCGAGGCCGTTCGTAATGAAAAACAACAATAATAAATAGCAAATAATCAAATAAATAAAGTGGTATGAATGTACAAGACAAACTTTTAAACGTCAAATATAGAGAAACAATGGCCTAGTTGCAGAGCTTTGGCATTAGAGCTGGAAGGTAGAGGGTTCAAATCCGATAAAAATAAAACCCATCATGCATGTAGCTTAAGACACATTAAATATTTCTTTTCTAAGCAGCCTTCCGCTGGTGTGATGTTGAAATTTGTAAAGGTAATGCTAGTTCAGGTGTCGACCTTTTCATCTGAGCACAGATCAAAGTTATGTTGTTCGACCCAAAATAGCCTTCACGCAGTTTCTGAATTGTAACTTTAAGCTAACTATAAACTAAATTAACACTATTATATTCACGCACTTTTTATTTAGAGCAATACGAGCCATTAACATAACGTCTTTTTCATGCTCTCCACCATTAGTTTGCATTGTAATGTAACTAGAATGCAAACCACTGAAAATTCTAATCATGCAGAAAATTGTTATCTAAAGAACATTCTTACACTTACATCCACGTTTATGCAACGTGGGCTTTCACAGTTTTTCGGCTTTAGAAAGGATCATCGGTTATATGCTGTCACCCTTAAAGACATTTTCAGAGAAAACTAGCCTAGTAATAATAAGCAATATCTTTCACAAGCATGTTCTTTAACGAGGAAGAGTGTCTCTTCAGGCCTAATCTGTTCATGTAAGAGGATCAGTGTTTTGAAGTGGTATTCATGCCAGTAAAAGGCTTAAAAGTCAGAAGACGCCATGTTTCTGTCCGTGTAAAATTGCTTCATATTAATGATAAATTACGCTCTCTTCCTGGATAATCTAAAGAAGGTCATTTCTTGACGTAAAATACTTTTTAATCTATTTTAACTTAGTTATAATTAGTACTGGTCCTTACACAGAGTCTGAAATTGAATTTTTCTACCTAGTTGCAGAGGTAATGAGACTCATTCTAGTGATATGAGCTTTCAAAACATTGTTGATAATAACATAACCATAACATAAATTTCTTCATCAAACAATTAATAAACCATAAACAAGGAATATACTTTATGTTAAAAAAATCAAGTGATTGAGAACATCTAATAAAATGATCACACGATTCTCCATCTTAATACTATGGTATTTTGTAATGCCAAAAATTATAACTTGAGTTCCCTAATGATAATAAGGTATTTTGTAATACCAATATATATGTTTGTGAGAAGTTTTCAAAATAATGATACAACAACCAATAATATTCGACTTACAAATTCTTTAAATATGCAATACGTGAATTGGAAATAGCGAATAATTGAATAATTGCACAGACGCTTTCGTATTCAGTAACTAGAAATTATTTCTTTAAGAATTATGTTCTTTATTTATTTATCTCTCTGCTTTTGAATTCCAATGTTATTTTTTTTATTTCAGATTCCTCTGTAAAGCGAATCACTCACTGATCCTGCATTAAGGTAAGGTTAATTTTTATAACTTAAGCGTAATTCTCAACTTTCATTATATTTTTTATAAACGAACAGTTGATAGTTGAGACTTTCTTTTCGAATATTGTTTTATTTTCCAATCTTGGGTTTGATTCAGCACCTCGTAGGTTAAAAGCTTAAAATAACACTTTAAATCAAGAACGCAATGCATGCATTCCATACTTATTATTACTAATTTTACATCATTTACACGCAATTTTTTTTAAATGAGAGCCTATTACACGTTGCTTCAGAATCTTTTGGTATTCACTGTTTAATCAGTCCCGTTTAAGTTTACACGCAAGCAGGTGATAAACAAAAATATATGGAAAAGTTCAAAGTCCTCAAAATGTGCTTGAAATCACAGAAGGAAAGTGTAGCTTTGTTATATTTCGAATGAAAAACGCAACTTGTACATTGGAATATTGTTGGGCTTGCTCTGTTGTTGTTGTAACTTTCCCCTTGTAAAGAAGACGTGGAACATGCAATGAACTGAAGTGTAACTGATATAAAATGTATCATTATATAAATATATTTTGATACTTTACTTGAAAAATGAGCTACTCATAGGGAAATAGCAACTAAGAAAAGACTGTGTATATCATTTCGATCAACTATTTCTATTCAACTACGCATTAAAAATATTATGAAAATAGAATATTTAGACAGACCTTTTCTTAAACTCGAGAAAAATTATTATTACACTGCTTGAAGATATCTGGTAATTTATTAGTTTAAAAAATGTAAAAGCGGGTGGCATCTTGCTGAAGTGCCATTCTGATTATTTCCGGACAATTCCAACTTTTGAACATACACGAAAACGGGAGGCTCCGACATTCAGGGCGGCAGATTTGAAAAAGAGCGTGTTAAGATAAGTTAATTAAGGCGCGTGCTTTTACGAAATGATCTAAAACTCTCACGTTTAAGAAATGACAAGTATTTAAGCAATCCATGGGGATAACTGAATGACTGTCATGGACTAAACAAAGGTAAATATCGGATTTAACAAATAATTGTTATTGCTGTTTTTAATTTTTCACCCTGTTGATGACAATGGCTGGCATCTTTTTATTCTTCATTTTGTAAAATTAGCATGCTATTTTTTTTGACGTAGATATGTCATTGCTTCTTCTCATTTCTGTTGTGGAATACGTGGTTAAAAGAAAGACAAACAGAAATTGTCCCGCCGGACAATTTGCCTTTTGCTTCTGATTGAAATATATGAGACCGGATCTGACAACTTAGTGCTCTTGAAATGAACTGAAAAGAAGAAAAGCATTTTTTTTAAATTTGTGGAACACTGGTTGTGAATTTTTGTCGAAGCTGAGAAATTCATATTCTTTCTCATCGCAATCTTTCTAATTCTCTTCATTCAAACAACAAAACGACATTCTTGCCCACTAGTGGCTTGATGGGTTAAGGTATGGCGTGGCTCAGTCGGAGGAAGAATGTTAAGGGGTGTGTTATCTGGTTTTGATATTAACTAAAATTATGAAAAAAATTAGTCGACTGATGTGCTCTTTAGCAACGAATTACTCTCTACTGTCAAACAGGTTGTGATTTTCCTCTAAGAGAAACACAAATGTAGGGCGGTGTCTCCAGAAAGAAAACTTTCTTTCCTGGAGCTAAGTCAGGCTTCTACGCCAATTGATTCCTGAAGGCTGTAAGATGGTTTTGACCAACAGAAGAAGCCACATTTCTCCGTTATCCTGAGTCTTCGATACATAGACTTGTCTAGATCTGTTACACCGTGCGTATTTAGAACCACCACGTTATTCTACAAGATATCAAGTCGAGAAGGGAATGACGTGAAATAGATAAAGTTGACCTTAATAATTTTAATTAACTATTGCATTTCGTCGTTTTGATTGATAGATGTATGCATAACCATTTAGGTACATACTTTCTGTAACAATCAATTGATTTTTGTACTGAATGCATTCCAGGGCAAATGCATCGAAAATTGCTCCTCATTCCTTGGAGACCTGTGTGTTTAGGACACAGCCTACCGATATTAGGCTTTTCCGCAACTATGGAAGTTGATATAGTTTTGGTACAAATAAACTGCCTCCAATTTAGAATCATTATTTGAACCTAGAAAACACATAGTGTATCTAAATCACGATTATTGACTAAGTACCAAGGCTTCAAATACAATAACAAGACTACGGATAAATATAAGGATGATTCAATTCGGAAATAACATTATAACATACACGTAGTTTCTCCAACCCACGATTATTGATCCTTATATCCTCAAACATAACGAAGAATAAGAACTCTACTCCCATCGCATAAAATAATGTTCTAAACATAACAACAACACATGCAAAATATTTGATAGATTCTAACATTATTTCCCGCTATTAATACTTAGGTCCTGTACTATTAATCACCTTTAATGGCGAAATGTGGTTAAAAATGCAAACATACGAGAACGAGCAGACGCAAAATGATGCAATTAAAATGAAATATGATTTTCTGGATGCTCATGCAAGAATTGGAAAGAGTGTCGCTTTCTTGAGGAAAACGCTCGTTGAAAAACATATAAAACGCTTCTTGAAAGATGATTTTTTTTCTCATTTGGCTACTGTTGAAGATGAATAACTTTCTTCCTTTACTCTTGAATGGACCGTTGCAGACTCCTCCATTTAGAAGACCTTAATGGATTCTTTTATGTCTTGCGTCATTATTTTGTAAGATGAATCACATTAAAGGAAAAGTAATTTCTGGTTCAGAAAAACTGATCAAAACAACAGTAAAAAATATATTTATTTGGCCATCCCATGAATGCTGTTCGAAACATTTTGAAAAATCCACGAAAGTGGGTTCGGTTTTTTATTTTAGTTCTTAGACCATATTTACAATGGCGCGAACTGAAAAAAACATTTTGCACTTGCAGTGAAAGAGTGGAATGTAAATTTTGTTCTAAAGCATTTATTTATAATTTAGTATTTACAATATATTGAAATTTTCTGGCTAAAAATAGGGCAGGCGAAGTTTCCTTCAAGATGAATAATGAGTAGCTATTAAATATGTAACTTAACTAAATAAACTATATCGATGATTGGATAATTAATTTACGATAATACTTAACTCATTCGCCAAATTCTTTGAAGAAGATTAAATCTCTTCACTAAAGAATCATGTTTCAACTATTTTTTACCTTTATCGCAGTTTCTTACATAGCAATCATCTCAATCTAACGAACATCGCATTATTCAGGGATAATAGCGATTGAGGTCAGTAGCTCCCATTCGATTTGAAATCATTTCTATGTCAGCCCTATCGATTCTCTTTGCTAGCAATCTTTCACACAATGTTTTTCTCATTTTCTTGTATTAATTATGCAATATTAATTATATAAGGGCTACAATTTATCGTCATTTATTGTATAACTGTCTAGCTCCTAATAAATGCCCACCGATCTTATTATATACAACTGATATTTTTCCATACGCGCTGGGCACTTCATTAATCAGCATATAAAATAACTGTCTTGCTACTAAAATACTAAAATTCAAATCCCTCTCGAATTACTAATTTGGGGGTTTCTTATCGCACAGTTGATAATTTAAAAGTCTGTTTCATTGTTTGGTAAGGAGCTAAGAAATGAACAGTAACTTTACATCTGGTCAAAGCGGATAGGGAGTCTTATCTTCCACGAGGGAATATAGAACCTTCCTGCTTATTCGTTAAAATTCCCGCTTTAAAAAGCCATTTGAGATATCGTATAGCCGTAATTTCAAGTTTAATACTCTCAGCAGCTATTTGATATAATGATTATTTTATAACTATCTCGCTAATAACATTTTAGCAGAAGTTGGTCGCACCCCAAAACGCTTTAATATAAAGACCAGTGGGTTGTTATGATATTAAAGTGTTGCTAACATTAAAACAAACAAAAAGCAAGATAAAACTTACAGTTCCATTTTAGAAGTAACATATGTTGTTATGAATTATAACAACATTATGAATTATGATGATAAATATAAGATTCTTTAGTGAAGAAAAGTGATTTGTGCAAGACTGGTTATTAATGTTTTGTACATTTATCAAAGGAAATATCTGCAATGCATGCTGTTTGGAAGGAATCCCAAAAATTCAGAGCTCCTTCAAAAGATAAAGCCAAAAAAGTATACAATACTTTACATCAAAGTGGTTAAGAGAAATAATTCATATGGTAATTATGCAGATGTTATGATTTATTTTAACCAGTTCGTAGAGATGATTTATATTGTTAGATTTTGCGCAGAATTATATGTGGGGGCAGTACTTTTTTAACACATAATTTTTATGGAAATCTAGAAGTCTAATTAATAAACTATTAAGTTCTTCCAAGGAAAAATTATGACGTCTAGACAGTTCTTATTTATGTTTAAGCACATTCATTTAAAATTTTAGATGAATAAATATCTGAACATTTAAATAAAAAATATATATGAGTATTAAAAGTGCGTTACTATATTCTTATTTATAGCTCGTATTAGTAAATGGCTTTTAGTCTTTAAATGGTAATAAGTTCGATCAAGATTATATTTTTTCATTTAAAATTATTTCCTCATCGTTTATAAATCAATTATCGATTGTGCGCTTAGTCTTTTTACTATCATTTTTCTTTCTGAATATGATAATAAAATATTCAGAATTTCTACAATTATATTGAAGTTTTAAAGCTATTTTAACGATTCCTGATGATGAACAATGCTGTTTTACGATTTATTCGATATGTGACTTTTTTGTTTACCTGGCAATATCGACAGGAAACCGGGAGACAATCGTATACATTCTAATAACCGACACTAATTCATTAAAATTTAAGGTGATTTTTTACTTACGTGCATATAAATTAAAAATGATTTACACCAAGGAAGAGAACATTGTTCCCTAATGCACGCGTTAACACATAACACACATTCTCAGAATTAAGTTTTTCTGTTCAAAAATGAGACATGGGCTACCTCATATACATACAAATACAACGTATTGAAAAATCCAAACAGCAGTGTTTATAAAAAACCTTGATCGTGGTTTGATGTTCCAATATTATTATTTAACATTTTAACGCATTTTCTATTAGAAGCTTGTTTAAAGCATTAAATGCAGATTTATGTTGAATCGGCAAACAAATTTTGAAATATCTAATCGGAAATATTACTAAATAATTTTAGTTCACTTCACCAACTTCAGAATATTATATTTTTCAAAACGTTTTGTCTAAATAAAAAATATATACGTATGTTTTTTTATTTTATTCTTTTTGTTTACATTCTGCCTCTCTTCGAAAGATTTAAAATGGTATAATGATAAGATCTCGGCTTTAGGGTCACAGGTTCGAGACCCAATTTCAACTGAGATCCGCCTTGCAAGTGGCCCTTGAAATCTACCGTCGTAGGCCGAAAATCCCTGCATCAGGGTACCGTCAGTGGGGTGTCCGAGGACCAGGATACCCCTCTCGAGGATGCTGTGCCCCCCCCACTCAACAGGCTATTCTACTGGTAGATAAATAAAGATCTGGCGACAATTTGAGATGGTCATCATTACGCCCCTCCTCTTGTACAGCAGGGTCGTGCCCCCTGTCGGGGAAACCCTGTTCTACCGTCGGGCGGACTCTAACGTCACTCCTACCCCACCTTGGTATGGTGTGGAAATTTGAAGAGTGAGGTGATACCCTCGTCCTCTGACCAAAGTTGAGACGTATAATTTTATTACATATTTTTTTCTAAGTATTATTCTATTTCCACAATGTTCCAATAGCAGACCCTCTTCCCTCTCCTCCCAGACCTCACTTTTAGAAGGCTATCGTGAAACAACAAAAAGTGCCGATGTCAAACATCCCAACGCAGTTTCTAATGTAAATCCACTCATCCACATTAAATCTATAAAACAATTACAATAGTATGCAACTTGAAATATATAAATAGAAAAAATAGCAACTTCGGACGCACCCATTTCAGAGACCGGAATTGTGATTTTTGGAGACTGGTGGTTGAGGTCGAAACTTCATTAATTTCCACTCCTCGAAAGTCTATGGAGATAGCTAAAAGGGTTCGAAACCATTGCCAGCACATTTCAAGGAGGAAAGCAAAATGTACCCGAACTATCTGAGACAGCGCCCGTTCCTAACGGAGGGTTAATGTGTAAAGACAAAAATAGATATTCCATTGGCTATCTAAGGGATGACAGATCGTATCTTTCTCGTCATCTGGTCACGGTTCAAAATGACGATATCCGTAACAAAATGTCTCGTGGTTTAAAACGAGAAGTTAATAAAACTAAACCATCTTCCTAAAAGTCTCCGTTTTAAGAAATTCAGTGACATTTCGTGTAGCTCGTAATCTAAAGGTTAATTTTAAAAATGCATAACCGTATAGGGTATAAATATGAACCACATTGCAGCTTATGAAAAAAAGTGAAACTGTACTCACCTTAGACCCGTACCACGAACTGCAAAAAGTGAACAAGTCCAATACACAAAACCTTTTAAAAGCTGGATAGTTATGTTCTTTCAATCAAAAATATACATGAAATGTGTGTTGGAAGACAACCTTTTATTTTTAGAAAAAATTTAATTAAATTTTGCTTCACCAGGAATAAAAGTAAATCGTTTTTTTATGTCTCCTGTAAAATTAGTATTTTTTGACTTGTTCCCTTTCGGCACTCAGTGATTCAATCATATAATCGGTTTTATTGTTTTATTATAACAATTAAAATGTCATTATTATTTTAAATTTCAGTACTATCAATTGAATGAATCACAATCTCAAAAACAATCAAATCGGCCACTATTATCATCATACATCTCAAAAAATGAGATGAATGAGGGGAACAATGGTAAATAATATTATCCCATGATCCATCTCGAGATGATTTGCAATTATCCAAACGTTATACACTTCCATTCCCGGGCCGAAAGGGAGATCTAATTTCGGTCGTGGACAGCCTCTCATTTCCACTTTGCCAACTTTTGACATTTTCTGGGGTCAGACGATGCGGAAAGCCCTGAAATGGGCCCCGAGAGGGGGCGGGGGTTGGGCTCAGGGTGGAAGTTGCCTGTGTGCTCTCGTCCGTGACGAGACTGGGCACTCGGAGATTTTGTTGACAGAAGAGTGATCACGAATACGAAGGTGGGCGAATGAGATATGTAAACGTGGTAAGGAGTTGCAGAGCTTTTCACTCCCATGCTGAGATTGCATTCATTGAAGAGAATGTTACGAGAGGTTTTAAGATAGTTCGTTATGCTCAGAATCCTTTTGTATAAACAAACTATTACTAACCTTTAAGTTACAGTGCAGAAGAAATCTCAAACATCCTCTCACAGTAACGTTACTTGATGCGTTAAAGATGATCGAAGGTCAAAAATGCTTTTCTATCCTTTTAAATAATTTTAAGGTATTCCCCGGTTCACAGTAGAAGGCGGCTGAGTACAAAGCATTTTGGGATATCAGAGGAATCTATTTTGATATGTTAGGAGACGTCAATATAGTCATATTTATAATAACCCTGTTATTGCTCCATGACTTGATCTCCGTTTTGCACTTTCCACCTTCGCTGCAAATGCACTCGTCTATCTGAGGTTGAAGGTCAGCCGCCTTCTCCTGAGAGCCGATGAATAAGATCTTTTATCCTGTTCTATCCCCTGTGGAGTATTATTAATTTATTTATTTAACCCTCGTAAACTTCATCCCGCCAAAAGGCTGTAACTCACATAGACCAATGTGAGAAATTCGTAATCCCCATTTATTAAAATACTAGCCGCCTTCGGCGACCAGCTTGTTTGGCGAGAATGTAATTTCAACTGAATCTCTTATGTATAAATTGATATTCATGGTTCCCTTAACAAAGTAATTTTAAATTTCAAATTTTGATAGATATTTAACCCATGTTCTTTCAATAGCCTTGCACCTATTCTGTTCGTTGTCTATTCTGTCTGTGCCATGTAGCATACAATTCTCCGTTGTCGATATCAACTTCACTCTCTTATTCCTCTTGCAAAATGTGCATTTGATTTTAACTTCAAAATGTCTCGACACATTTTACGTCCAGCAGCATATTAGCTGTATGAAATTATTCTAATGCAAACATATCATTAAAGATTAAAATATTACCTTGGCTTTCAACAATGAAAAAGAAACCTGCGAAAAAATATTTATTTAAACAATGAAAACGGTTTGAATTGCGTTGCAACAATGGAAAGTATTGTTGTAAATTATGCCAAAAAATCATTTTTAAAATTTATTAAAATTAGAGAAAAAATTTTACGGCAACTTAATTCATATCATTGAAAAGGTAATTGTTTGCTCTTTCAGATGACGTACAAATCATTTTTGGGCTGTAATATTTTCGGGTGTTATTAAGGAAAAACGCCAAAATTTCGATCATTTTTTAATTAATTAAAATTTCAAAAAACGGCTCCGAGGTGCACATTTCCACCCTCCAAAGATTGTTCGTGCCAAATTTCGTAGCTCTAAGTCCAGCGGTCTGCCCTGTAGAGCTCCAACACACAGATACTCACACATTCTCCTTTATTATTAGTAGAGATAGAGATACCAAAACGTAAAAGAAATTTCATCATATTATCCACCAATCAATACTTCTCCGACTACATAAAAAGAAGCCAGCGGGTTGGTTTGGCTTAGTGGGTTTATTCGTCTAAGCGCCAGGTTTCCCTATCCTGCACCAAACATATGATTGAATTAGATGCTGATGATAAAAAGTACATTATAAATTTTTAAACAGTGATTAACATTTTATAAATAAAATTGCCCCAAGAAACAAAAGCTGAGATAAAATCCATGATATTATGCCAAGATATGAAGGGTAAAATAGTGTTCATTATCTAGACAAAGACACGTTGTATTCAAAAACTATGAAAAAACTATTAAATATACATGTTACAGTTAAAGTGTGGAATCCGATATTTCATAAAATAACTATGTATTTCAAGAATTATCACAGGTCTCCAACCAAAAATCTGGTAGGATTTTTTTACTGTTTCTTATACATTTTTACTCACTGAAACTTTTTAGTTTAATTCAGCGTAAATTTTCTCTCTTTAATCTGAAATCTGGTATCCTATTCTTGAGTCAAAAAACCATATCCAATAATGATTTCATATATTAATTTCATATTTCTAAGAGTGACACTCAAGAGAAATACAAATAGAAAATGCGAGGAATTTGAGGAACGAACAAAAACAGTTATTGTACAGCAACGGATTCGGAAACCTTCCGCACTTTTGCGCATGCGCCGGGCGGAATTATTTTAATAAAAATAGGGGGGAAAGTGAAGAATGGAAGGATGATGTTTACATTTTACTAAGCGTGATCGAACAAAGAACTCCGGAAATACGCTCATATGACTCATTGCCTGACACCCCTTTCCTGTGTAAAATCGTCCAAAAGTGGAAGTCTCGGAATCCGTGGTCAGACTATACACACAGACATAATCTTCTACGATTCACACAACTTCTACTGAAATGCAAAGTAAGCAAAAGGGAAAAGTATCATTTGGAACGGCTGCGCCCATGCGCCGGTTGTCATGGTTACTGTCGTAGACCGAGGAAAGGTGATTCACATTTCATATTCAATTTTGATTACGAACATGACCATCCTCCGTTTGAAAAGGTTTGGCGTCTTAGTTTTGTTCCCTTTTTTCGGTTAGCGTTAAAAACTAGCTTAATCTTCGGAACAAAAGCAGAATCATTTTGCAGAATACTAAGTAAGTTTCTCTACTTTATATCAATCAAATCGTTTAAAATATTCCTTTGAAATGATATTCTAGCAAGATATGGAAATATTTTTTTTAAGTTTTGTCGAAAAAGGGAATTTTGTTGTTCCCATTGAGTTCAGAACCTGCCTCCGAATTTCGCTGCTAGGTGGCGCTGTAAGTGATTTAATCGATTAGCGCGGAGCCTTTTTACTGTACCTAGACATCATTTTTATGATTATAGCTATCGCCGTCTTGAAGTTAAGGGGGGGGGGGGCTCTCCAGACTGTAATGGGCACTCTGTATGTATTTATTTTTAGACCGCTTTTTGAAGAGTCGTCGAAGTCAACCTATATACTTCAGAAGAACTACAAAGATCCGCAAAACCTTGAGAAGCTTGCATCTCGATAATAAAACTCTAGCTGTCGGAAATGATTTCATTAAAGTTAACATTAAACGCATTAAAGTTTTCATTCGTGAAAGTTATTCATAGGGTTACATTTTTTTATTACTTCTACAAGCACTACTGTATAAGAATCAGCATTTTTTTTAAAACTCCAACATTGCAAAATCGATTTTAAATCGTGGATAACGATAATTCTGTCGGAAATCCTTATTATTTATTAAAAAGGTGTGAGCATAAAGTGTTAATATTTGACTAAGCGTTAGTGTTTTCCTAATTATGAAAGAGTAAATATTTAATTTCAAATCGCTTTTGGGAATACTCGTATTCATTCAAAGGTAATTGTTTCGCTTCATAGAGAATTGTGCAACATAAGAGAAAAAGATGAAGTTTGTTCTCTTTGGATGGTTTCTTTGCCCTTAAAATCGTCGCTGAATATTGCATTCACCCCTTAAACTAAAATTTTCTCTGGTATTGTTAAGGAAATGTCTCCATTTTATTAATTGTCAGATATTTTACAGCCTCTTGGTTACGGTCTCAGTTTAATAAAATAGAGGGTCTGAGTATTTCTTCTCAATTTTATTGGTAAAATTGTTAAAGTAATGTGTATGTGTACAGGATGGTTTTAAAATATCTAGTGCAACTTTAAAGACAGGTTAAAAAGACAAAATAAACAGTTATTGTAATTTATGTGCAAGAATAGCACGTTGACAGCGTTGTTGTGTATTCCTGGTTTTAATCATCTATCCCTTGCAATATGCATGTCTACACAAACACGAAGATCGCCGGTATGCATTTCATACATGGAGTACGGAAATGAAGGAGCTACTCAAAGGAAATATAAAGAGTGATTCGCCATTAGATAGCTGCCGAATCAACAAATATTCATAATCTTCTTATAATATTCCTCATTAATATGGTTCCAGCACAATGGCGCGCTATGCTAATTCCAGTAGCAATGTCAAAAATGAATTCGACGCTACTTAGATCTCCATTGGAATTGTACGCCAGATTTAACATAAATGGGTTTCTTTTTCTGGAAGCGCATTTAGAATATCACCTTCAAAAGTTCCATTGAATTCTATACAAATTTAGTCGCAAAACTCTCAGTTGCTATTAAAATGTTAGTCAAATGCTTAAGATATTTTCCAGAGAATGGCATTCTATTCGCTTGTCGGTGTGAATCTTGTATTACGGTTGGTAGTTCCGATTTTAGCATCTATGTAAGAAGTTCAATCAATAAAATTACGGTAAAATTAAACAATTATAACATTGCCTTTTTTAAACACCAAAATTTCGTTAATGTTTTTTTTAAATAAAAAGTATTCATATTTAATGAAGGCAAAGACAAATGAAATCCAGAACCCTTTCAATGTTACGAAAATGTTTCACGATTCACTAGAGATAATTGGCCTGAATTTTAAACTGTTCACGATATGATCTAGCCTTCGATTGCTATTACTATTTTCAGAAGTTCGTGTTTTCGAGAACATGAGGTATTTTCGTTGATATTTATGGCATTCCTTATTTTGTCTCAATTAAAATTTTTATTCTGTCGCACCATATTGAAAGTTATTCTTTCCTTATGATTCTAGAACATAAATTGAATTGTCTTGTTTACAGTATTAAATTCTTTGAAGTGCTTGCTTTCGTTTTATTACTCGAACACTTTTAAACACTTCCCTGCAGCTCGGTTATTTTTACCTGGTTATAACAATATAATATTAAGTCTTGTCTAGCAATAGAGATAATAAATAAATATCTCCCTATAAACATGACTACATGTTTGCTTCGAACAAAAACAGTAGATTTCCTATAAGTTATAGTATGAAAACTAATAAAACTAGACTTTTCCCTTAGTTTCTTCAAATTTGCTCTAGAGAATTATCTGCGAAAATATTTTTCAAAATATTTCAAGCAATCAAAGTACATACTTGTTATTTTATTTAGAAAGAAATTGATTAAGACTATTGTTGAAAGAGGTCTTAAAATATCAGCAGAAGATAATTGTGCATCATTTTAACTGGCATACTGTGTGATATCTTTTCAATCTAAGTACGCAAGATTCTTTATTATTTTATAAACAGCTTATTTTTCGTGAAAAACATTGTTGATGGTTTTCTAAAACAATAAAAATTCCGCGTTCTATCTTTTGAGCTGTAAATTAAAATGGCGTAATTTTTAAGCTAATTTCAGTTGCTAAGATTCTTCAACACAGCATCCGATAAAAGCGATCGAAGTGAACAAAATTCTCTAGTTTAACTAGAAATTTAATTTAAAAAGGCACAAAGAATCCGGAGTGAAAGCGAATAGTTAAATTCCAATATGTCTACCGCATTCGACCTTCCTGTTCTGCTTTTCTTCCATGATGAGAGCCAGGTGCTTGGAGAGACTGAAAATGAAATTGTAGTTTTTGCATTGTGAGCTTTATAAAAAGTTCGGGAGGGAAGTGAATTCATCAATTCTAAAGAAAAGATGCTAATTGTAATTTCTAACTTCATTATACAGTCGACGCTCGTTTTTACGAACTTGTAGGGAGCACTCAAATAGTTCGTAAAATCGAAATTTCGTAAAATAGAAAAGCACCAACAATGTTATGAATACGTACATTATTTATGTCTATTTTTATCAAACTGCCTCCTCTTCATAGATGAAGCAGTATTTCAAGATTATTTACTACTATTATGAAATAAAGTTCATGTATTTTTTAAGTGTAGAAGAAATAAATGCAAATTTATGCACAAAAAATTATTTTATTACCCAGAAAAATACGTTATCATGGTTTGAAAACATTACATATGAATACATAGACTGTATTACTTTGATGAAAATGCATAGATGAAAACATAGATAAAAAAATTTGGAATGGAAATAATCACTTATCTTTTTTCGTTTTAAAATCACATTTTGGAAAATACATGTTTCCATTTTATCTATGCTTGAAATCATTTCACAGTTATCGTTCCCTTCAAAAAAGTGCCTTAGTTCTGACAACCAACCACACGGACCACAGGATGCAACTTGAACTTGTTGCTATGCCCTCTCCCTCCGAAAGAGGGTGGGGGGTTAAACAACACATTCTTGAATGCACCTGTGGAGAGTTTAATTGATGTTGGCACTACGTTCCTATATTTAAAAAAAAATTGCGGAAGTATGAAAACTGAGTTCGCAAAAAAGAGATTTTCATAATTTGTAGTTCGTAAATGCGAGCGAAAAATTACATTACGCCTATGGGAGTGTATTCGGGACCACTCGCTAGTTCGTAAAATCACAAGTGTTCGTTAAAAAGAGGTTCGTAAAAACGAACGTATACTGTATATAAAGTAAATAATCGTCAACAAATTCAACTCAGAGATTTCAATGAAGACCTTCTAGCGTCTGTAACAAGCATTCTTAGAATTTTTTCTCTATGTCTGCCAGAATGCATGTGAACATGATAACTCAAAAGTTCCGCAAAGTGGTATGAATGAAATTCGGCATGCGGTCATACAAATTTGTTGGTCTGCATAAGTTTCTAAATTCCAAGAAGTATTTTGCATAAGCGCATACATTCTCTTTACAATGAAACTACAAATCAAAGGGCAATATTTACATTTTTAAGATGGACATTGTCTTTCTTGTTGAATGATGTAATGTCATACTTTTTACTAATTTTAAAAATTAACTGTAGGATCGAAATGAAAAAAAATTATAATGGAAAGTGTGGGCAAAAATAGCGGGTTCAGAATAGACATTTAAGGATTTCCCATTTGAAAAACACAAGCTATTATTTTAATTTTTTCGAAATTTTGCAGACTACATTTCTGAATTCCCTAAAAATATGCTCAAAAAACACGATTTCGTTTGTATCAAGCAGGAAATTATGTCTCGCAGTTATCGTGAAAACTACCTCATTGTGAAACCTTTTTATTTCCTGCATTCATAAGGTTGTTATATCAGTTAAGCTTGCTTGTCATGAAATATTTTGTAAAATAACCAATTCTACATTTTGAGAAGAGTAGTATATACACGATATATTCTTTTCACAGAGCAAATTTTTAAACATATTTCTTAGTATGCATTACATTTCTCCATCATATTTTCTGACAATAACTTTCCATGCATTTAAATTGGGCTTAATTTAGTGAAATTTACCAAGAGAACATTTCGAATGTGCATTTAGTGGCACCGAACAAAATAAAGATGAGTACTAATCTTATTATGATAATTTTGACAAATTATATTGTGTATATACGTTACTGAATCTCGTCATCACAGAAAAATGTTATTTAATAATGCAAGAGGTTTTTATAATCAAGTAGATACATGGTCAAACTTAGTAAGATGAATTTAATTTCACAACAATGGACGAAATATTATTCCTAACAAGAAAGAGGTGGAGGAATTAATAAATAGCATTTATCTTTCAGCATTTTAGCAAAATGCACAAAAACCCAATATACATAGGAATTTAATGATTTTTTATCGGACACATATGAGGTGACTTTAAAAAAATATCACACTCTTTCAGTTGTGAAGTTCTGTATTTGTTCTATTCTTTCGAAGATGAAATACTTCTTAATCTTTAGAAAAAATTTTACGTCATGTGATAAGAAGTGGAAATTTCGAGCATCAATAAATAATAACTCTTGAAAGATAATGCTACGTGGGATACATATTCTCAATAATTATTTTTACCAAATAAGCGCAAATTAAGTTATATAAAAATCAATATGATTGTTAAAATCAGTATGCTCGCCGTAATTCCAGAGTCTGCTTCTCATTGGATCTGTTATGTTTTGTAGTCAGTTCAGTTGTTTGCATCCGTCTAGCTTGTTTCGTTTTCGAGTTATCACGAATATAGTCCAAATACTGATGCATATACACAATTCTGGTTGTAAATGGACGGAGAGACAGATGGATAACCCCTTTGACGGATTTCACCCAGTTTCATCGAAACCTAAAGTTTAGTTTGATAAAATCACATACTAAATTTCGTTCGGCTAGTTCGATCCGTTTTCGTGTTATTGGGTTCACAAACCGATATGCAAACGACATTCGAAGAACAGTATCTCCGCGACTTCGGATCGAATTCCGTGCCGCCGGACAGGTCATTCGAATTTATATTTTAAAAAAAACAAAAAAAGGGTTATATAAATTGGTCATAAAACTCAAAAATTCAATCTATGAACATATAATTAGTGTATACAATGCCAAAAATGCATTGTATATACTCCACTGCAAACAAGAAGGTAACTTGATTTTGAAATTAACATTTTGTTGTTCTAAGTGCAGTATGTTCGTAACTCTGGGAGAAGGTAAGGTTCTTTTGAACTCAGGGAGGTCTAAAATTTTGGAGAAGCATCAAAATCTCGAGTCAAATTCATTGATGATTAGAACACTTTCTCTGTGTGTGCTACGTATCCGAACTGATTGGACTCGAAAATTCGGTTAACAGAGACTAAGTTTTAAATCATGTCTTCTTTTTTTCAATCAGGTTTTCCAAAATTGTTTATTTGAAATACCACGTGAATACGCAAGTATTATCATGTATTAGAATTTTAATCAACTGTTGCATTAGTTATCAAACTTCTTGCATGAGTTTTGTTGAAACATTGATTAGTTTTGATACGAGTATTTGCGAATGTAACCGGTATCTGATGTCCCCTTTGCATTTTCCCAATAATTCTCTATGGGTGTTCTGGAAGAATAATTTGCCCAGATCGACAGCACGAAACTTCCCGACACATTTTATAGTTTTCATGAAAGGGCGCGTCCTTACATCACTAGTGAATTGCCGAACCAGTGAATGCAACCGTGTTTTCATTTCTGTTTCTCTGAATAGCTTCTTGGGTTATAAAAGATCACCTCCCGACAACGACATTTTATAAGAATGAAAATCGGCCTCAATGTGAACTTGGACAGCCTTTCCTGAAAAAGGCATTGATTCTATTATAAAAAAGGTAATATTCTGGAATGTGAAAGAAAAAAATAGCTAAAACAAAAAGAACAAGAATAACAGAAAAATAAACACGATGCATGTGGTACGCGCAAACGCAGCAACTTCCAGGAATGCATTGACAATAACGCAAAATTAACTAACAGAGTGAAAATCCTATCATAGGACAAAAAACAAGCGGGGAGTGTCCTTTGAAAACATTCTCCCCCTGCCGGATTCTTCTTCTTTTTGTTAATTTTTATTATATTTTTGTATCTATTACCGTCTTGTTTTTTGTCCTATCATAGGAATTTTTTTCTGTTAGTTAATTTTGCATAAAAAGGGAAATAACAATTCAACATTCTGGCACCGGCTCGCTTAACGAAGACTTCGGTTCATAGAAGCCCGGATAATCGAGGTTGTACTGTAATAACGGAGACGTGTTTTCTACGCTATCCAAGCCAAGAGGTTAAGGATGAGGAGACATTTTGACGAAAAGTGGTTTGCTAGTAATGTTATAGTAGGCGATTTAGCGATTAATTTTCTTTCAGTTATAATATCCGTGAAAAGAACGAGACAAACTTTCTAATTTTGAGGTTAGTTAAACACTAAGTACTCTATAACAAGATTTCGTCCAGACATCCTTCAAAGCGATATGCCTGTACAAATAGTTAAGGAATTGGAGTTCGATGGAAAATAACATTCTCATGCATACACGACCTTGTGATGCAAGCTGATCTGATATGCCGTTTTATTTCTTGCGCGTGAAAGAGTGATCCATATATAAAATAACGGAGAAGGATGTATTCGATTACTTGTAATATGTTTTATATATATTAATGATAACCATACGCATATTTGAGTGTATACACATAACATTATCGTGCGTACTCGACCTTGTGATGAAAGCTGATCTGATATGCCGTTTCATATATTTCACGTGAAAGGATGACTCAAACATAAAATAACGGAGAATGATGAATTTGAATTGCTTGGAATATTATATATATATATATATATATATATATATATATATATATATATATAAATGTTAAATCACACATACATTTGGCGTATCACATCAAGCAAATATTTAAAGCATAGGATATGTGAAAAATGATTAAAATTTCATCCTTCTATGATATGTGATAAAAAAAGTGATGCAACTTTATCATAGAATGAAATTACTTTCGTTTGTCTTAATGATAAGTAAAAGATATAGGGTTGTTATAGTTAAAGATCTCATATTCGGAAGGCCCTAGAGCCGGTTCTAGAGCTCCAAACGACACAAATTTTCATTATTATAGAGTACAATTGATGCGCTCTGTGAAAACCGAAAACAACCGACGGTCTCCCCTGAATATTCTCGTATACATCTCAAAAATTTGTCATTTTCCCTCCCCCTGCGTGGATAAAAAATTCGATCTTACTGTAACCCAGAATGTAATGACTATCAGAAGGCTTTTCATCGTAGATTGTAGTAAAATATTTAGGTGAAGAATCAAATTCAAAGAGATACGTATATATTAAAACTCAGCAATATTTATTTTCTATCACACTCTAGCAAGCCCCGCTAATGCGAGGGCGTGCGCGAAAATGACCCCGTTCGCTATCACTGAATAGTTTGCGTATGCGCAGAGATTTTGCTCCCAGTACGCAAGTAAAAAAATTGAATATGTAATTTCAACGCCTTTTATTAATCGATTAAAACGAAATTTGGGCACAAATCTATAATTAATGTTAACAACAGTCATACCAATTTTTATTTATCCAAGCCATAGGGTTTAGGAGATATAATTTTTACCAGTAAGCGATTATGCAGTTCGACAGACAGTCAACCCTTTGACGGATTTGGTTCAAAATTTTATACGGACCCACATTTCTGATGAAAGCAATGTGTACCAAATTTTATCTATCTAGCTATTTAAGTGTTAGAGTTATCGTGTTCACATGAACGCGGACAGACAGACAGATTTCCCGTAGACGGAGTTCGTCCAAAATTTGATAGAAACCTACAAATTATGTGTAAGGGTCACATACCAAATTTCGTCCCCGTAGCTCTAATAGTTTTCGAATTATCGTGTTCACTGACAGACAGACATAATTCCAAAATTGTGTTTTTCGGACTCAGGGAGGTCTAAAACGCGGAGATTCGTCAAAATCTCGAGTTCGAATTTTTTGACGATTCCTATACTTTCTATTTCATACTTCGTATACGAGAAAGTAAAGAGGGAAAGGGGAGAAGAAAAAGAAAAAAGTTGAAATTTTCTTGAATAGATGGCGTGCACATAAATTCTCTTACATAAAGTACTGATTTTATAAAAGTATTAAGGGAACTTCTATTTTTCACCAGCTGATGCCCGCGACTTCATCCGCGTAGCAATATACTATTTGTTCCTTATTGCTCAGGATAACAATACTTTCCCGTCTAATAGTTTTAATATTAATATATCTATAATCCATTACTGAAGACAATTTATACAGCCATAATTGTGGATTTAGTTAGAATATCCAACTATATTGTCCGGGCTAAGAGGAATTTGAGAACCAGAAATTGCAAAAAAAAAAAAAAACCTTAAATTATTCTAGTTAATCAGTATGTGGACATAAATGAAATATAAAAGAATTAGAAAGTATTCGTAAAAGAATAGAGAAGAAAGGAGAAATTCGCGCACTTAAGAACAATAAAAGATTGTTAGAAATCGTGTTTGAAAACATTTTCCAATATTAATTAAACAAAATGTTGCTTAGAAATTAAATTTGTATCGTTGAAAAGCTAGTTTTTTTAACTTTAAGATGATGTTAAAATGGATTTTGTGCAATAATATTATTCGAAGTTATCGCGTAAAAACGTTAAAATTGAAGGTAATTTTTTATGAATTAATGCTCTAATTAAAATTTCGAAAAATCCTTGCTTAGTAAGCACCTACTATTCAAGAAGCAACCACCTGCCAAATTTCAAGTTTCTAGTCCCAGTGATTTGGGAGATTCGGTGGTGAGTGTCTGATTGACTTTCTCTTTCATACATATAGATTTAAAATATGTTTTCAGAAATCTTTTTTGCAATTGGTTTATATTACTTAAAATCATGCCATTTAAATTCAGACACTTTATATAACGACATCAAAATTAGGTTTTTCTGAAAAACATGGTTACCAAAACAGTAAACAGTTTTTTGCGTTGGTTTTACGTTTCGATTTTATTTCTCACTCTCTCTCTTTGCTATTTTAGCCCAATTATAAAACATATTCCGTAATAATAATTCAAAATATTTAAAATCTAAACATAATTTGATGCCAGTGGCTTTAATTTATTTTATGCATAAATTAAATCTTTAACTATTACTAATTTATTACCATTAAAATTTACTATTAAGATGAGATTATCAACAACGAGATAGTCATACTGAAGCTATTAAAATTATCAGTGGGTAAAATAACGTAAAACTGTTTTTAAAAATTACAGTTTCCCAGGAAAAAAAACTAACTGGTCTTTTTTCATAAATCGAACCAGTTAAAATAAAAATACTCGTTAATCGCATCATCACTATAAATAAGTAAAAATAAGATTAAGTTTCTCCAAAGTATGTGTTTCCTATGTCTAAATATAAAAGTCAATGCGAAATTGTATTCAAAACGATTCGGAAAATAACAGGTTGAATTGCAACTACAGAACTGCTTTAAAATTACTAAATTTTTATCTAGTACAGCATTACCAATTAATGGCTGAATTATCAATTAATCGATTCATTTTATCGAGTTTCAGCTCGATGCAAAAGGCGCCATTAATAGTGAATTTGAGGAAAAATGATTAAAAAATTCCATAATAGTTATTACAATGAATATTGAAATATATAAAAGACATAAGAGTAGAAAATAATAAAAATAAAGTTTTATAAAAATTTTCATTATTACTACACTAAAATGTAGAAAATAATTTTTCTCGAAAATCTGAAGGTCATAGCAAAAATTGTGAAAGCATGAGGCGCTGAATACAAAACGATAAGAACATCAAAATAAAGAAAATTTTAAACATTAGTTAAAAACCTTAGTTAAGTTTCATTCTATTTAGAATACTTTTGTCAGCACCTCACACTTTCATGATTATTGCTCTGACTTCCAAATTTTTGATTAAAATTATATTTTCTCCGATTCTTCGCACTAATACAAACATAGTTATTTTTTTTCATTTCTATTTCAATTTTAAAACTACTTAAGATTGAATAAATAGGATGAATGAATATCAAATAAATAACGTTAAACATTAGTTAAAAATGAAAACACATTACCAATGTAATTGAAATTTCAATTTTCTTAGAGAAATTTTGTCAGCACACCACGGTTTAATGATTTTTTTTCTTTGACTTACAGATTTTTGATTTAAAAAAGTATATTCTGCAATTTTTTGCTTATTACAAGCGTAATTATCATTTCTTTTCGTTTTTATTATTGCAATTAAAAAACTTTTACGATGGAATTGAGTGGAGTAAACGTTACTTATCCACAATTTCATTCCACTACTCCAAAACTATCATTACCTAATCTTCCAGGAAAAGCATTCCCGAACATTAGTCAATTATTCAAATCACTTCTAACACCGGTCATTATATTCTTGCAGCCACCGATAACGATCCCTTTGAACCCAAGTTTCCACTGAAAGAACTAGACGCAGATCCCATTTACCCCTTAATCGTCTGCACGACAAAGAGAAGAAACAACAGACGTGCGCTAGGCAACAAACCTCACCAATAACGAAATTCGTCATAAGGACTATTTATTGAACTCTCTCCGTGAAGAATTCCACTGGAGATAGTCTTTCCAATAACTCTTTTCCCATAGATTTCCTATAAGTCTCTGGAGAGGATCATTAGAACACCTCAACTCGGCAGATTGAATTAGGGAAAATCGACCTAATATGCGATGTTTTCGAACCACTGTGACAGCAGCGGTGCGATGTTTGTTGAGGGTGATTGGCAACATGTTTGTCGGTCCTTCTGTTAGACTAAGCCTTTCGTTTAGGTGGGGAGTCAGTCAGTTCGTGGAACAGTTTCCGATACATCGAAAGAATGGCTAATCTGATTTCGAGAGTGAGGTTTGGAAGTAGTTTTTGGCTTTTGTTTCCGCACTATATAAGGTGAAAAAATTTCGATTGCATTTAGTTTTTCAGTAAGTGAATAAACATAGAACTTCGAATATGATGGCTAGTGAATTGCATTAATTGAAAAAATCTAAACATTGATATGTATTTTATGTGCAATTAAAATGGATGTAAATTCCTAATATAAACAATTAAAAGGGGACTTCTGCAGACTCGGTCGAAATTCCTTTTCTTTTGCGTTTTCAATTTGATGACGGCAGTTGCATCGTTTGGTGTAAAACCTGAAATTCTGTCATTCACAGCTATGTTGTAGTAAAGCATCAAAGTTTCCGTATGCTGATAGAAGGGGACTAGACCCCTTTTAATATCAATTTTTCCTTCATCTCTAGATGACCAGTATACATATTGCAGGAAAAAATGCTTGACTGATGACTTTTATGGAGAAACATGGCAGAAGAACAAAAACTACCGTTCGAAATTTCTGAAAATTAATTAATCCGTTTCGTCATTTAAAGTGCACCATCTCGAACTCCCGACAAATACAGAAATAAATTTAAAATTGCCCACTGATCCTATGGCGACCACGAGAACGATTATGACTAGTAAAATGGATGATATCGAAAAAATTATGAAATACATTCCAGAAGAACACCATGCCTTTCGACTACAGATCCAAACCTGCGCACGAGGAACTTCATTTGACCTTCAAGAGGACTAAAATTCATTTACACCACATTTTTATTATTAATTTTTGTTTTTAAATCTGAATTTTTCTTAAAAACAAATAAATTTCACCTTTTATCTTGTTTCAGTTTAAATTTCAACTTATTTGCAAATAAACAAATTTAAATTTTTTAATTGATATTTCTGGCTTTTTAATAGTTTTTCTGTGATTTATTTTTAAATTTGAATTTTACCTAAAAAATCAGTACCTTTTAAAATTTTAGTTTATTTGCAAATAACTAAACTTTTAATTTTATTTGAATTTCACTGATATTCCAGGCTTTATAATCACTTTCCCTGATTTTTTTTACTTTAAATCTGAATTCCACTTAAAAAACAATAACTTTAAAATCTATTTGGACCTTTTTAAATTTATATTTATTTGCAAATAAATTAATTTTGAATTTTATTTGAGCTTCCTTTATATTCCAGGCTTCTAATTATTTTTCTCTGAATTTATTTTTCTGTTTTAAATCCTACTTTTATTTAAAAGTTAATAACTCTAAAATTCTATTTTATTTTGTGTCTTGCAATTTAAATTTACTTACAAATAAATAAATTTTGAATTTTAGTTAAATTTTATTGATATGCCTAACTTTATAATAATTTATACCTTAAGATTCTGAAACGTTTATACTGTTAGATGTTAAAAGGGAAATTCTTCAAAATTTAAATTTGAATTTTTGGAAAAACTAAAAATTGTAATATTTTTGGTTGTCACCAATTAGTCCATTTTCTACTGAGAAATATATTAGAGATATCTTAGACCCTCATTTCGATGTTGTTTACTGCCCATTCGTTTTTTTCTCCTTCTGTGAAATATTAAAAATTTCAGAAGTCCCCTTTTAAAATCAATCGATTCATAGTTAAACAATCTTTTACACTTAAAAAAAATAATTTGGTCTGTCTTTTTTCGTAATAAAATTTTCTGGCTTTTCTATAGAATTAGATTCAAATATAATTAATGGGCTGAGTTTTAATTTGTTTGTTGAACTAAATGCGAATTGAAGTCTGTATAAAATATTATATATTTAAATTCAAAGTACGTTGCATAAAATATATTCAAAAATACAAAACCTATTATTTCCTAACACTCTCTCTCTGAAACTAAGCAACCACCTGAAAACTCTTAATTAAATTCTGATATTTTTCACACACATTATTATATACACATCTCTTCCCACCCCACCTTTTTACGTTATTTACTGATTTTTCAGAGCACCTAATTTTGGCAATGTGTTTTGCACAATTTAAGCCAAATTTGACCCTTGTTCCAGAAAAGAAGTATATAAAATTCTAAACCCTACATTGTTTTAACAGAGAAAACAAGCAGTGTAATGACCAGTTCCCATTTCACTAAGCATCCAACTGGAAACTCTACAATAGAAACTGATATTTATATAACATATTCTTTCCCACCTTGCCTTTCACAATATTTATTAATTACTCAGAGCACCTAATTTTCGCAATGTGTTTGGTATAATACAGCCAAATTTGGCCCTTGTGCCAGAAAAAAATGTGTAAGATTCCAAACCCTCCATTGCTTCAACACGAAATCAAGTAATGGAATGTCAACTTCCCATTACGCAATACTACATCCGCGCTTCTAAGCTAACAACAAGAAACCTTCATGCAATACATTACGACTGTCTTTGAAAGCGGGGTTTTATTGCGGCTCAGGATCCATGCACTCGGAGAAACACGATCAGACGCATAAAAATGATCACGAAGTCCCCGTCATTCAGTTCCTGTCCGAAGTCGTCTCTTTCATTTATTTAAGAATGGATAGGAGCTTACTTTAAAGGTCCCCCTTCAAACAATGGAGTATAAAAACCGTTCAGAAAATATATTTTACCATCATCTGTCACCGTATTTTAATGATCTCTCCTGTCGTCAAGTTTCGTTTTACCTCGAGTTCCTCACTGAGGCAGCATTGTTTTCTTTCTGGAAAAAAATGGTGCTTTATTCTTCTATAATATATAACTATCACAACGAAGCGGCCATATTTCAAATTTAGTTCCTGGAACTTTTGACACTTGCTGAGTACATGTGGATGAAGTGAATATACTGTATTTAGTTCGCATGTTAGAAGTTTGGAATAGGTAAGTACGTGAGAACTACTACACACGAAGGAGTAGAAAATATAACATGTTGCAATAAAAAATGGTTCTTTCTTTTTTTAGAAAAAAGCTGTAAAAAGAAACTGGTGTTGCACCGAGAAATGCTAAGTTTGGTTGCCGAGAGGAAACTTTTTTCCTGCTTGTTTCCACGCAGAACGTTATATTTAGTTACAAATTCAGCACATTATTATTAAAAAACGGAATAAATCCAAAATATCTTAACAGTAAATGATAGATATCTCTTGCACATGTAACCTGAAAACATTGCTTTCACAGATTTTCACGAACGCAGTTTCTTTTTATGACGATTGGTATTCAAAGTTTTAGAAAAAAAATGTAATGGAGATAAAAACCTCTAGTTCGAAACATCGTAGCGTGAGAATGTTTTAAGCTTAAATCTCATTTTCTTTAGATTATATTTTAAAATTTTATCTTAATTATATAGCAACGATACTGTGCACACAAAAAAATGTATTGTCGTATGTAATATCGTCGCAACGTGTGTGTCTACTAATGTAGTAATTAAAAATTGAAGAGTATTATCATAAATTATACTTAAAATATTTTTAAAAATTAATTAAAATTAAAGAAAAAATTACACACAAATAAAACTGGTATAATTGAAAATGGTTTTCGTGGAATAATATTCTTCGAAGTTATTTAGGGAAAACGTTAAAATTTCGATTAATATTCAATAAAATATCTAATTAAATTTTGAAAGAATCTCATTTGGGAGCGCTTACTACCCAAGAAGTAACTACATGCAAGATTTGGTAGCTCTAGTGTCCAAGTGTCTGTCATGTAGAGCGTTTTGAAGGAGTTCTGCATCGTGCATGTCGCAATTTATACATAGTGTCCAGGCTATAAACATTTTCAGGT
>BGPR01000037.1:890755-948009 GCA_013235015.1 Araneus ventricosus | reverse complement strand
GTGTCCAGGCTATAAACATTTTCAGGTAAACAATCTGCCATGCCATGCAAAGCGTTTTGAAAGAGTTCTGCATCGTGCATGTCGCAATTAACATATAGTATCCTGTCCATAAATCTTATCATGTAAACAATTAATCTATTTGGTTAAGTCTGATTTTTCGCGTTTTCTGTTTCTTGCTGATGTTAATCAAAAACTTTCTTCATTTCCCTCCTAACAACCTTTGCTTCTAAACGCATCTGGGCTTTATTCCTTAATAATGTGTTCACCCATGAGAATATACGAAAAAAATGCTATTTTCTATATTCACGGGCTTATGAAATGAAGACACTGACCTCCGAGCACTCTTTTTCGCATGCGGTTGTCCCACGACGGAATACTTGATTTATTCGCATGCAAGCGAATTTTTAATTAATTATTTCACATTATGAAGACTTCGCAGGGCTCTGCGGCAGCTTAGAATTAATTATTTACGAATAAAGTAGAGATCTCTATATTTTTATGTTTGTGCAGCAAGCATAACGGCAACGGAAGCGGATAACTTGGAAAAAAAAGAAATTATTTTTTAGCTTAATTTAAATTTTTTTCCAAATAAAAAAAGGTGCCAAAGCAAAGCTAACCCACCCATGAAAAACTTTTAAATTTATTACACAGCAGCATTGCAAAAAAAAGTTAATTAGTATTCCAAGCGTGTCAATATTAATTATACCGCAAAAAGAAAAACTCAGTAAGTTAACTCTATTTTGAGAACTTGAAAGAAAATTTAAAATTAAATCAAAGCGCAGCAAATATTTTAAATTCTTGGAAAGTGCACCCACACATAGATTATAATTTTTATCTAAAATTTTTCTTAATATTTATTGCTTAATCAGGCGTATCTAGCTAATGAACATTAATTTAATGGATCAAATGCAGAGTACACCTTCCCATGCTATTTTATTATCGTTGCATTTATTTATAGAAAATATGCTATACATGCTCAAGTGGATTTTAATTATTCATTGCTTTAGAAAAATCGGCTTTATTTAGAGTTCTTACTTTCTCTTTTAAAGTTTCTTATTTGTAAAGAAAAGATACAGAAACCATGAATATTAATTACATTCATCCCTTTTAGATCGATAACTTGCACATTTTTCGGAATTTCTCTTGATCGGATTGATTTCTATGAATTAATATTTTTATGCCATATGCTCGGTGGAATCAGTTCATATTCACGTGATGCATATCAAATGCGCCACGCCAATTTCATTCTGGAATCCAAAGAGCATTTTCCATTGGGAAAACGAACATGATAACACTTCACAGCGTAAGACAACATGCCGTCAGACGATATATTGTAACGCATTCTTCCAGCGGAACTCCGTAGGTGGGAAGAGTACGTTAATTGTTTTCCCAGATGCATCCAGATGTGCAGGTGGATACTGGTGGTCAAATGACCGGATGTGATTGGCGACGCGCTATGAAAGTGTGTGTGGATATTCTGTGATTGTTCCAGACTTTTCCATAGCTGTGACTGGACATCCATACCTCAGATTGATTATGGCATGTCCGGAGGACACTCAAACAGCACACTTCCTTTGCATTATTTCTATATATGATGAACCCATACCTGGGAACTGAAAATAACATCCTTATATTTTATGTAAATAAATATTTGTCCTAGATTCAATAGCTGAGCGTGCTCAATGATTCCCACGTTACATAAAGGCGCAATTACGTTGCCATCTGACTGTTACGTCACTTGAATTGACTCCTATGGAATTCCATCTTAAAATATTCCTAGTCTAATTCATTTAAATCGGAATATTTCCAGTTCCTCCAACAAACATTTGCAAAACAATCCGCATGAAATATTCCATGAAAATTTTCTTCCCTGCCGCCAAGATCCACCCCACCGCTGAAGCCGTCGAGAAATGGTCAATTAAAGAAGGCATTCGTGATCTTTTGGTTCAATTGCATATTTGTTTCCTATCATATCAAACAGATAGTTTTGTTGCATATTCTCGGTAGTGGTTAGGAGAGAGGGGGATCTAATCCCACGGTCTAGCGTATTCAACCAAGGCAAGAATTCACGATAAAGGTTAAATGTTACATCTTCTAATCGTCAAAGCGACCTTAGAACGGCTAGTATTATCTGTGGTAGGATCCTGTTTCCGTTCCTCTATGTGACGGCAGGTTGCTTTCCTGGAAGGCTTTCAGGGAAAGCTGATCCACATTAGATTTTTTCTTGGAAGAAAATCAGGAAAACCACCAGCAGCCAACCTGGCTGCACTTAGCTTATCGTTGCTAAGGCGCACATCGGTCCACTAATATTGAATAATGCTTGTTAAGAGCACAACCAAAAGCTCCAAATGCTAGAATACATCACCTTTTTCTTCCGATTCCTGTTCCTAAGCATTTACATACTGGGCTCCTGGTGAGATTTCGAGTTCTTTCTACATGTAGGACTTAGTTCCAGGGAATCTGAGCTATAGATCGGAGCTATCCCTTAACGCACATACCATCACACCGAATGCTAGAACCTAAACTAAATAAATATGAAGATGCTATTATTTGTGAATAATGGGCGGTGTTCGAAAAGTTAGATTACTGGTCCCAGATTTTTATGCATGAACGCAAACTTTCTATGCTAAAAAATGATTTTGTTTAGGAACATACACACAAAGAGAATCCATCTCAAAGGGTTTCCTTTACAGTTTAATTTAAGAACAGTTTACAGTTTTGTTTTCATTAAATATCTTTAGAAGCAGTTATATTCGTCTAAAGACGCATCCAAATATCCAGAAAACGAATTACATACACGGACGGAAAGACAGATAGACTTTCTTTGGACGGATTCAGTCCACAATTTAAAAAGATCTAGAATTGTGCTGTAAATATCACAAACAGATTTAATTCATCTAGCTCTTGCCATTTTGAGTTATCGTCTTCGCAGAGAGATGTAGGTGGACAGAATCACAGACATAATTCCAAAAATGGTTTTTTTATTCGAATTCAGTCTAAAACGTGGGAATTCATCAAAATCTGGTGGTCGAATTTTTGAAGATTGCAATAACTTAATCTTTTGTACTTCGTATAAGAGGAAGCAAAAAAAAGGGAATATAAATCTTACCTGGCTTAGTTTAAACACACAGCAAAAAGGTATATCATATTTATTAATGCTATGTTTCACTGTAATCAGTTTACAAAATTCTTATATTCTAAAAGCATAGGAATGCACCTCACTGGAAGAAAATGTAATATACAACTATTATGTTTTATCCTTTTATAGAACAGCTTTTACCACCAACTGTATCTTTTAAGTCTTAACTGAAAAACAAAAAAATATTGTATTCGACATACATAGTTCGACTAAAAAGGCTATTCAGAAACAACCCAGTTTTACTCTCAAGCGTTTTTGTTTTTCAGTCGAGTCAGAAAAGATACGTCTCCTTAGTATTAAAATTTCAGAGAAGCCATTTTAAAATTAAATTTGCATAAAACAAGGATCTCAATAATTTTTTTCTAATTTCCCAAAAAAACAAATTTCGGAAGGCGAATATCAGCGTAAACAAATTTTTCTTAATTCTAAGAAAATTTAAATTTCATTTCGAATAATGTTCTGAATAAAAAGAAAAAAATATTCTTAAGCTTTCAAGTTTATCTCATTTAACGTGTTGTATATTTTTTAATCTGTCTTGATATATTTTCTTCATTAACTAGTAGGCAAGGAAAAAAAGAAGATAATAAATGTTCTGTATTTAACAAAACAGCCACTCAGCAATTTTTTTATCATTTTGGGTAAAAAAGGTAAGCAACTAAGAGATAAATATCAATTAGCAAATTATAAATATACAAACGAGTCCCCTTGTTTTGGGAACAGTTATGATAAAAAAGGAACTCTTAATCATGTAAACAGTTAATTAGATCTGTGAAAAGCCTGAACGCAAATCTTCATAATTAGACTTGTGTCATAAATATACTTAAGGTTATGTTAATGTAAATATAACAATTTTTCTTTTGGCCCTTTTTATCTTAACTCTAGCAATTCTGTAGAAAAATAAGTACTAGGAAGGTTAATAATTAAAAACGGATCCAACAATCTGTCAAAATGAAAAAAAATCATGTTTGTTCGGGATGTTAGTTAAGAAGCATAAAAAATGAGAAAACATTAAGAACGTTTAGAATTTAAATCAAAAGTAAGCGGCCGATCTCGTTATTACTATGATTATTTTTACTTAATCAAAAAAGGAAAGTAGTTTTTTAATTGCACTTCATGTAATGAACAACTTGTACTCTTGTTTAAAATAGCGGTTAACAAAGACCTTGCCCCCCCCCCAAGGGGTAATTTAGTCTTAATGAGATTGAGTATCTGTTTGCATTCCAACATTGTTTCTTCAAACGAAAAACAACTTTCCTTTATTGTTATTTATCTAAACAACTCACTAACAGACTACAGTCTAGGTGCAATAATTTCATTCACTTTTCCCATGGTAACCTTCTGTATGATACTAACATTGTTATTGTGTCTTTATGATTTCGGTTAATAAGTAAATTTACAGTAAGTGTAAAATTAATTTTTCTTTGTAAAAATAATCGTTTATGTTATTCAGATACTCTGCATGTGTGCATAGATCATATTTCTGCTGAAACGAATGAGTAACACTAAATTGAGTTATGGTGGAAACAACTTGCTCGTTAATGTCTTTTTAAATGAAAATGATTATAATAGATTATTTTAGTAATTACAATTATAAATAGCATAATCTTTTTCCATCGAAATAGGAATAGAACATTAGTGAACTTTCTTCAAATATCAACAGTTTTCTTTTAGTATTATTTATGTAAAAAACCAACAAATTACAGTTTACTTACATTGATTGTACCCGCTTTTCCCATGTTAATTTCCTGTATGATAAAAACATAATTGTTGTGTCTACTTTATATGATTTTGGTAAATAAGCAATTGTTTTAGCGAGTATAAAATTAGTTTTTCTTAGTTAAATAAACGTTTGTGGTTTTCACCCTTAAAGGTCCAGCGTTGCTTTTAAACAATATACCCAATTTTGGCCTCTAAATTCTTGAGAATAAGACTGAAGCTCTAATGCCTGTTGGTACCATGCCGAAAATGTTATTCAATCAATTTACAACATATAGATGGCAACCTGAATGCTAATAAAAAAATAAAAATAAATTGATGATTTTCATCTATCTTCTTATCTTTGTTTGTATGTTTCAGAAATACCATATTTTATTCTATAATTAGTTCTAATATAATTAGTTCTTAAAAATCATCTGTGTTTGATATTATAGAATTTTATCAAGAAGATTTTTTTCAATTAAAGCCCATTATCTGTTTGTCGATGGCTTTAAACTATTTTTTAGCCATAAACCATACTTAGAACAAAATCGGATTTTTACAAGTATTTTCCCATGTTTTATTAAGAAATGAATTTCGAAAAACATTTTAAAATCATTTTTTAAAAAAATAGGGCCTCTAAGGGTTAACGTACTGTGCATAGATCATATTTTCTTTCTTGAATCGAATGGATAACTGAAGGGATTGTACAGAAGTTAAAAAATTTAATTATTATTATATATATATATATATGTATATATAATCAAATTTCAATGGAGAGACAAAAGGATGGAAAGTATTTCAGTAAAAAAGAAATGATGCTTCTTCATGGAAGATGAAATCCGTATTAACTATGCATACTAACCATAAAATAGTTAGAAAAATCCTAACGCTTTCTGCGAACAGTGTTAGCTATAAGCTAGTAGAACACTGTCTTCGCTCCGAGTGTTAGGATATACAAAAGGTCAAATAAAATGGACCAAAAATTAAAAATGTACATACCGTAAAATGCGGAGATGCAAGCAGCATGGAAGAAGGTACAGAACTGAATGTTTCGCGTCGTATAGGAGACCGGATGTTTTCAAAGTATCATATTACGTGAATTCGCGCCAAAGCTTTTAGTCGGGGGACAGTTCGATTAAGATTACGATGGAGACAAAGAAAGCGATGAAAAATTAAAGAAAGAAGAGTCGAGACAAAAAAAGAAAAAGAAAAATTATAAAATTAATGGGAAAAAGGTATAAATTAAACCATTTTTTTAGAGTGGCTAGGTAAAATATTTTGAATTCCATTAATAAAGGACTGAAAGAAACATTTTCGATGTATTCACATTAGACCTGTCTGACTTGAGTGACCCTACCACAGTTTAAAACTGCGTCAGCATAGCTCTAAAATGCAATCCTTTACTTACATCTTAAAGACATTAATTAACGGTTCGTAGAAGGAGATAGGAATTTTATTACTATTAAGGTTATTTCTAAGGGGCTGAATTTGTTTTCGAATAGAATTTCTATCGTTGCATGTTTTGTTAATCCTAACGAGTTGATTTATGATAGAGTTTTTATAAATTTTAGAAGAGATATTTGAGTTCCAACAAATATATCTATTGGCGTTGAATTTAAACTCTTTTCTTTTGCCATAAATATCTATTTTTAAAGTATTTTGGCAATAACAGGTTCTTGAAAGTTATTGGTTTGGATTAATTTAAGTTCATTTGGATACAGATTATTATAAGTTGCATTGAAACCTTTATGGTTAAATAATAAATAAGGTCATCGATGAATATAAAAGCGGAATTCAATTTAATTGCGATATTGCGTTCAAAAAAGTGCAGAAACAAATTGGCCGGTAGACATGAAAAGCTGGTTCTGTGTGGGATGCCTTTAATTTGCTGGAAGATATTTTCTCCATAATATATATATATATATATATATATTATTTGTTTATTTACAAAATAACTGAACACAAATATTATATTTTGGTTGCACTAATTATTAGGTTTCTCCCATGGTTACGTTTTGTTTGAGAACAGCATAAATGTTGTATCTACTTTATGGCTATTGATCAAGCCGAACATTTTTTTATATCTGTAATCATGTATTACCGTTTAATATTGCTTCTTCCAATAAACAATACATTTCTTTTTGCTTCATTTATATACGAAACTAACAAAACAAATTGCTGTTTGTTGCACTAATCGTATTAGCTTTTCCCATAGGTACTGTCTATTTGATAACAGCATGATTGTTGCTGTGTCTTCTTTATGATTCGGTTAATTAACAAATGTCTGATTAAAAGAAGCAAACGTATGACCAACCTTTTTCTGCAAAATAATCGTTTGAATTTGTATGGTACATTTCACAGGTAAGAGGTTCATTATTAAAGTAAAAGAACATTAATATGATGACCTTTAATTGTTTTATAACGAAAACAAATTGTTGATGTCTGTTCAAATAAATACTTGAGGAAAATTATTATAATGTAGTTGTCGTAGTAATAATTTTCAAGAGATTATTCATCAACTTCTGTTAAGGCACGGATACAAAACTTAAATCAACTTTAAATGAAGTGAGCTGAAGCATACTGCTTTGACGACCATTTCAAAAACAGTTTAGGTATGTTTATCTTCTTCTTTCTAATCCTTCTGATCTGAATCAGATCAGTCCATGAGATCGTTCGCCTTCACCACCTCCAACACGAGGCATGTTTATGCATTTGCTGCACAAGAAAGGTTCAGAAAAGGATGACTTATCGTAAGTAGTAAAATAATATAATCTACAATTTTTCATAACAGCATCAATATATGTAGCGGCTCTTTTGAGGCAAACAAAGCATAAATTTGTGAAATTATAAAGATTTATTCAGAATTGTTTGCTTAAATTTGGCGGGTAATTAGACAATAGTCCAAAAAACTCGAATATAGAAAACTATGGTCGTGAATATCATGTAGAAGGGCAAAATGTGCTTGAAAGATAAAAACAAGGGAATAATAATATGCACAAAGTTGCAACCATTTTCTAGAACAGAGAATTATAAAAGCCATTATGTTGACTGACAAACGATCAGGAGAAATCCAAGGTTTCTCGGATTTAGCAGGCAGAAACTGATATTCGTGCTACAAGGTAGATGCCCTTGTCAACAGGATTCTCATACGCAAGGCATTTCATGGCTCTCCCTAGAAAAATCGAAGGAATATAAATCCCGTGTTTATGTTCGATGCTGCAGTATTCGATGGGTGGGTTAGCTTTCTTTATACAAATGTCTAGCTGCCCAATATCTTTCCCTTGCTGCACCACATATTAGATGCATATTAGCTAGTAATTCACGAAACGTTTACCGATTCATGTTATCTCTGCCAAGTCAACTCATCGAATGACGGAAAATCTCTTTGGATTTATTGCACGATTTGTGAATCGTCTCTGCGTGATTTCCATTGCACATGACTAGAATTTATGTGCACATAGTGTCATCTACTACGTCGTGCGTACGTTTTATGACTGTACCTTGATATGTGAAATTGAGTTCTTTTGTTATTCCCTATCTCTCCTCAATTCTGTATCACCCTGTATATCTTATACTAAACTTTAACAACCAGTTCTGCGCAATACCATGCTCCTGGCTCCATGCGACAAACTCATCTGCACATTGTGCTAATATCTCGCTACGTTTTAGACGCTACATGACATGCGCACAGTGGTGTTTCGCCACAACCAGTATTCTTCCAGCAAATTGAGTAAAGAATTCCAAAATTAAATTCCAGCAGCGCATTTACACTTGTGCGTGAAATAAACTCTGTATGCTTCAAGACACAATGTAATCATATCATTGTTTCAATAAGTTAATTGCTAAGCACCACTTTGCGAAAACAGTTGATTGTTGACAAAAAAATAAGCTAAAGAAATAAATGGGAGATATTGAGTTATATATTTAGGATCGTTTAATTAGTAAAATATACTTTAAATCAAAAATAAAATATTTGCCGTACGCCTCAGTCTCTAATGTAATGCAACTTTATAGCGCAGTGTTGAATTATGAAACTGAGCTGAACGGGCGGGAAGCTACATTGAAATAAAAACAATGCTATTTTCCACTTCATATCTCTGATGAAAAAACAAAGATAATGTATGGAATTTAGACACCTTAATGTAGGTTTCAAAAAAATATCCGACGTTGTAGCAGCGCTCAAGGCGGCCAGTTCGTAGTTTACATTTAAAAGAACATTTCAATTATTCGATTTGTTGACTCTACTGCAATAGAATACTGCTTGAAAACATGATTTAGGGATAACATTTTCCACGCTTGCATGAGTGCCCACAGTTCCATAGCGCTTGAATTAATGGAGCATTTGGTTTTACAGGGAATCCACTTGTCGCATTTGTTTGCCATTTTTAGTAAAAAAAAAGGGGGGGGGGATTGTGGAAATAAAAGTGCGAATATTATACTTTGAGCTTTCGAAATACTTTGGAAACTCGCGTAAAGAGTTACTTAAATAAATGGATTATGTTTTAAGTGAAAACGGAATGTTGAGATAAATCAGTGAATTAAAGTAAGTCAAATCTAGGTTAAATTAAATAAATATCATCTTTAAAAAATGTTACCAATCACACATGTATTTCAGGAATATTTAGCGAGTGCTTAAGGATGGACTAGGAATTATTAAAGAAAACTTATTATAATTACGTGTATCATGAAATCTTAGTAAATAATTAGTAGTTATATGTATCTAATCGTACGAAGGTAAATAGCAGCACTCAAAGTAGCTAGTTAGAATTCGTACAGAGAATTTTTAAAATAATGAATAAATGTGATTGACCTAGTCGTGGCATGTCGGCTGTGCTCACATGCCCATGAGTAAAATCACTGCACTACGTGACATAATAAGTTCATACATTTTTTCACTTGATTGTCAATGTCGGTTCCACTAATACCATCTAAAGCTGAGAATTCACATGAAGTCTAGAGATGCCATTTGTCCTAAGACTGGTTTTTTCCCCACCCATTTCAGTCGAAAAATTAGGCAAAGCATTCATGGATCTTCCAAAGTTTGTTTTAAGACAAGATTCAAAGTCGCAGAATTCTACCCACCCATACTCCTCTTCCCCCATTCGGGGAATTCGAGTTTCATCTCTACCTTCGTCGAGAGGTGCCGATGTAGGCGGGTCCTTTATTTTGCCGCTAGCCTCGCATCGAGGTCCCAAACTGGAATCAGCGGATTGAGATTTGGATTTTTAAGTTCTTTTGAATTCCACCATTTCGAATCATTTGCTCCAAATTTGACATGTTTTCGACCTTGACGATAGGTTTTCTCTTCCCGTGTTCCAAAAATTCCATTTTGGAAGAGCGGTGAATGGCCAGCTTAACGATAAAAATTGGACTGATCCTGTTTTCGAGAAATTCATAACACGACGTTACTTGCTTTGTTGCTTCTATTTCACTCAATGACGCCGATTTAAACTAGATTTCTCTTGGCATGCGCATCCATCTACCAAATAAATTTCAAAGTTTTTACCTCGTGGGGAACCACAGTTTCGCTTTCATTTCGACGAGCCTTATGCAACGGTAAAAAATAAACAATAAGAAAGCAGTAGAAGAAACAGCAGAAAGGAGTAGCAGTAGAACAATGCAGCAATAGAACAAACAATTATAATTCGTTTTGTGAAATAACCACCAGTAAAACATGTTCATGTGAAAAATAATTTCGCAGTTAATTTTGCAAAACACCTAGAGTTAAATTTATTTTCCAAAAAATAAAGCCATATATTGAGTTAATTTTGCCTATAAACAAATATGGTTGTTAAATAAATTCCATCATTTTAGTCCAGAAATTACGTATGTCTGAATTGTTAAGCGATTTCTCAGTTTTGTATATTCATTATATTAATTGAGGCTACAGAATCAGGGATTTATAGAATTATGTATTCCTCCTTCTTCTGTCACATTGATAACGAACCAGCAGTGAGGGTTGCATTTTTTTAAATGACAGAGACTGCCAGTATCCTAAATTACCTTGAAGTTGAATAATTGGAAAGGTTAAAATGATGAACTTCGATTTAAGAAGAGTTTCAAATTCCATTCAAAAGTACAGGAAGAAAGCTCTGAATCGTTACTTTCCAGTAAGAGTTACAATAAGCGAATAAAATGCTTTAATTCAGCCCGAGTTCAGTTGGATGATTTGTTTGACTTAACATACACTTCATGTAATTTTGTACCCTGGTCATTTGACGTGGATGGAATCTGATTGGGGAAACTTTCATGCTGCACAGGCATGTGGACATTTGAGACACGATAGCGGGATTAACGCACATCAGGCTCATAACACACAGTGGATATTCTGTGCAATCAGGTCTCGGTCTATGTGGATACTCGAGAACTTTCACTAAACCAAAAGCTCACGAAAGTCAGAATTCGCTTTAGTAAGGTTTCACTGAGTTATAATCGAAACGAAGGTTGTGGAAAAAAGTATTCCAGTATTTTCCAAAGGTATTTCCATTTCACCTAATTTAGAGATATTCTCTTTTTTCCTTTAGTATTATTCATATTTGAAGTAAAAGTTCTCGCTTGTTGACAAAGTTCATTCAGCAGGATCTCCCCTTGTCTTTCTCGTGAACATACACGATATGGCACTTTTTGTGTTCTTCTCGCTATCTGGACCTCTTCCTTTTCGCCATTGGGCTCAGAATTTGATACAGGTTTACAACTGTGATATCAAGACCACTATTCCACCTTCGATGGATTCGGACCAAAATTCGATAGGCATCTACAATTCTGGTGAAAAGACTACCTTGTAATTTACGCCTTTGAAACATTTTATTGATATACACACGTAAGGACAGATATATTGATTTACCGTTGACGGATTTCGCCCAAAATTTGATAAAAATCAATTATGATGAAAAGTCAGTCCAAATTTCATCGTTCCAGCTCGTTGCGGTTTTGAGTTAATGTATTCACAAACTCACAGACACAATAATAAACCAGCGGGAGCGACCTCCTCGAAACTTTCTCGCATACGACCAGTAATGTGGGGTGGGTAAACACCTAGTTGCTAGGTAAATATTTTTTGGGTATTTACCCAAGGCCTGGTTATTGAAAGAAAAATTATGAATGGTGATTTACAATGAAACATATAAAATTTATGAATTCCCAAAATCTTAATATTTTGCAAAACAAATTGCGTATGTTCGCAATTTTTACGCGCGCTGAGGTACCACAACTTTATTTAACGTTTTTGAGTACGAAATCTTACTATATATATCGAACAGCATTTCACTACACCTCTGGTTAATCACAGGAGTCCATTTGGAGAATGTCAAAACGAAGTTTCGTTTTGGGGCTTGCCCTAATTTTTGAAGCGCGTGTTTGCGGCTCGTTACAATTTCCGCCAAGGTCAAACGCCAACCATACTCACTTAAGTAAAATAAGCGAAACGGTCGTCAACACACAGTCGTAATGTGCATTTTGAACTAAATATGCAATTTGAACACCTGTTTTTTAACCGATTGAGATGAAAATTGGGCACAGATCTATAATTAATGCTAGCATCCGCGATATGAAGTTTTATTTATCGAAGTCAAAGGGCTTATGAGATACAAGTATGCGATTATACAGACCGACAGACAGTCAACCCTTAGACGGATTTGGTTCAAAATTTTATACGGACCCACATATCTGATGAAAGAAATGTGTACCAAATTTTATCTATCTAGCTATTTAAGTTAGCAATATTGTACAATATCGTACGACATGTTGTGTTACTTGGGATATTCGAATATAAAAACTTTTGATCACAAATAAAACTGATTTATTTACAGAAAGAATACCAACAGAAAGTAGTATCTAGCGTCATTTACGAGGTGAGGAATCGTGTTATGAAGTGGTATTATTTTTTCAACTAATCAGCAAAATAGAGTCTCTTACAGCTATCCGAATATTATCGTATAGTTGATTTGCAGCCAAAGCACTGAGTTTATTGCTCCCAAAAAATATACACTAAAAATAATTCCAATATAAAAAAAAATTACTGAAAACGCATACTCTCAACGGTAATATAATAGCAGTCAATAACATAAAACAAAAAATCACTGCGTCAACTTTCTTTTCGTAGCAAAAAATTAAATTTGCACTGAGTAGGCATCTCGGATCAGTTTCCTTACACGTGCTTTGCTGCTGGTAAGTGCCTTCATTTTCTAGAAAAACAATGCTCAATGTCGACTCTAATGACACGAGCAACATTTCCATTCCATGATATTGTTAGTTTTACTTCATTAAATCTTGAATACAAACGCGAAGTATTGTAAGTCTCATTTCCATTAGTTATTTCTTATTTCTCGCGTGGGAACTGATAATTATAAGATTCAAATATTGAATGAATAGCAATGTCTAGCACCTAACTAAAAAGAATTTTTTAACCAACTGATTTCAATGAAACATATTTCAAATTAAAAATTCTATATATTTATAATGAAAAAAATCGGCTTTTCTTTATATAAAGAGAAACGATCAATTTATTATAAGTGAATTGAAAACACTTTTCCTAATTAAAACTGATTGTAAGGTTTTGGTTAGTTTACAATTCTTCTTTTATCTTTACTGTAAGGATTTGATACTTATAGTTAAACTTAATGATACTATTTTTCTTTTAATATATTATAAAATTTAAAAAAGGATTAAACACGTATATCTGTGAGTGATTAAAAGAAATGTTCCGCGGAGCTCGTTTGTATAATGTCACGTATTTTTCTCCAGCAAATTATTCAGCGGAATCATTTTTCGTGTTATCATAGTTCTGTGATAAACATCACCGCGCATGCCATCTAACAGTTGCCTTGCGTTATTCTGTATCATAATTAGGGATTGCAATCCGGCACCAATTTCAATCCGGTCGGATTGATCACATCAAAACTATTTTACCTTTTCATTCCAAAATCAACTGAATAAAAGATGATCAAGTGAATGTATTACAAAGTTTATAAAAAAAAGTGTATTTCTTATGAAATCGACTTTATTTACACTGCTAATTAATCAATATTTACGTATGAATCAACAATAAAAATTTAGTATAGTGTAACTAGTTAAATTTTAATTGCTATATTAGTTTAGTAATACTTAGATAATGATGGGCAGTTAATTTCAGTCTCACTTACTAGATTTCACAAATGACGTCAATGATATCTTGTAATGTAACTGACATTACATTATGTAAGTAACTTATATTAAATCTAACTAAATCAATCTTAAAAACTGAGATCACAATAATTAGGTATTTTAGGCAAGCCAAGCAGTCTTATAATTATGACAGTCATCATGAATCTGTTTAATCAATGGCACAATTATCACAATAACGAGTTGAAAACTTCTTATTTTTAATATACTTACTTTAAATTATTATTTTAACTAAAACAATTATAAAAAAATCACTTTTGATTTTGAAAAAAGGATCGTATGAAACAAATAGTGTTAATTGTGTCATGTGCCAATCGACTTCTTACAGAGCTACAAATATAACCAGCGGCCAAGAAAGCCCTTTCTGCTTCTACACATGGTTTTATTGTCAACAAATACTCATGAATAGAAGACAAGTATTTTCCTAGAACTCCTTCACTTTCATATACAGTCATTTCCTTTTTTAATATTTTCTCAAACTCTTTCTCTTTTTTGGTATTTATGCTATAGGTTTTCATATCTTGCTGGATTTGCATTTGTAATTCTTTCTGTAATGTCAAATCATTTTTCAATGACGTTGAATCTAAGTTATTTTCTACTATATTATCTGCGTTTTCGTTAAAGCTATAATCTTGAATAACTCTTTCTAAGATATTTTTCATTTCTAGTCGTATAACTTTTTTGGCATAGTAAATGTATCATCAGCTCGTCTTGTACCATCATCATATTTTTTGGATTCTGTAAGTATATTAATATTCCTGTTACTACAGTGCGGCGTTCTTTTATCCTCACACGCAGTGCCTCAGATAATTCAGCACTTAACATTGTGTCTTGAGTAAGCAACTTCTCTAAAATAAACTTTAATGTTGTTTCAGCAATTAACAGGGTCGAATCTCTTCTGCATAGTGCCAACAGGCAACTTAAATGGCTGCAAACTCTCAATCAGGTCTTTTATTTTCGACCATTCTAGGTCGATAAATTTTGTGTCAGATCCTATATCAATCAAAGCTTTATCTATACACACTTTCAACTTATGACATCTTTCTATCACAGCCGGAAAACTGTTCCAACGTGTGCGACGGTCTAAAATAAAGCTTAATTATTTGCCTGTATCTTCTTTCACATACTTTTGCTGGTACATATCGTATTTAGTGGGCGAAATCTTTTGAATAACTTCACCACTTTCCGTACTTTCTGAAGAAGATCATTGTTTCTAGGAATTACTTCAGCCCTTAAAATATGAAGATTACGAGGATATGTTGTTGTTGTTACTGTCAAACCTTGTTCTTCATGAGTATCCTTCGTGTCTTCGTCGTCTGTATCTGATTCATTAAATGTTATTTCTTGGTATTTCTCTTCTCTTTCTATATTATTTTTATACAACATGTCGACCACTGCTAATTGTTAACCATGTGCTAAGGACAGATGCTGGACAGACGCTCATAAGTTTATCAACTTTGACCATGACGCTTGCGTCGTCAGTATATATCAATATTAATGTCAGAATCAAGACCGAAGCTTTCCAGACGGTTTTTGATCAAACTGATAGTATGTTCCGCATTACACTAGCCATGTATTCTAATTAAGCCCAGATTAAAGTGTTTTTCTTTGTGGAGTACGTTCAGGTTCAAATATCGGTGATTTTTCTGAGAAGTCCATTCGTCAAAACTTAAAGCGAATTTTTTCCCCTTGTTTCTTAAGATATTTGAACTCAATAATCAAGTCATCTTTAACTGTATTTGCAAAATTTGTAACTATAGATCTTATTGTGTTTGAGGAATTAGGAAGTTGAAATCCGCTTTTCGAAAACAAATATCTCAATTCTGACGACGAACAAAATAAACTGAGGGCAACACCATCTTCACAGACCATTCTTGAGACCATCTTCTCCATAGAGTTTTCATTTTTAAAATAGCTGTCAATTGTTTTAGACTTTTTCTTGTGGATTTCTTCCTCACAAATAATATCAACTGAATCAGTTTTTGACATGGATACTTTAGGAAATAAAGCGTGGTGGAGCAGGCGTGGAGTGTGGTAGCGGGTGAGTCAGCGTCGAACGACTCGTACTCACCACGCATTTAAGTACCTACTCATGCAACAACGCGAGTATTTTTTCAAGAAATTGGTTTCATGTATTTTTTTAATTTTCCTGATCCGGTGATCTGATCCGGCAAATTAGTGCCGGATCCGGTTGATGTCTAATGATGCCGGATCCGGTTTTCCGGATTGCAATCCCTAATCATAATACTATAAGTTGCAAATACGAAAAGTTCGATGGATTCCAAAATTTATTTTATGTGAGCCCAGCCTGAATTACCTTCATTTCAATCATAGAATTTTAAGAGCTTTCCTGAAGAAAATGTAACAAGGGTTATTGAAATAAAAAATTATCTCATTTTGAAGTCGAAATGTATCAGTTAATCAGTTTGAAAACAAAATGACGATAAAATGAATCATTCAACAGAAAGAGATCAGAATCAAGCAACATAGATACGAATTTAAAATTTTATGTAATTTTTTTACTTTTTCTCAAAATTTTTCTTCAAACTTTTAGTAACAAATAGATTATTATAACCATTTGAAAAGAATAAAACTTAGAGACAAGGCCTAAGGGACTTCTAAGATATTCTTCTTTTTAGAAGAATATATATAAAAGATTTCAGAAAGATTCCAATTGAAAAGACATAATCACAAGATCTATTTTCTCCCGGAACATAAGAATTTTATGAACCGAATAGAAAGTTTATTTTTCATCTTGTATACTTTTCCATCAAAATGGCGGAACTATGTTCAGTCGCATTCTTTGGCCACGACAAATAACTCACAATATTTCACCAGAGATATTTTTTTTTCAATTACTCTTTCATCTCAAGAAAATATTTCATAACAAAGCTTTCCCTGTCTGTATATTTTTGAGTGCTAAGAAAAAGACAAAGCTGAACTAAATGTTATACTTTTGTAGAGATACATCAGTTTGGAATTCTGCGACTTTTATCTTCTATATTTACCAAACTGAATGTCGCTTTTCTCTGTACATTTCTAAACGAATGCCAACAAGCGAACTGTAGACGCACCAATAAAACTCAGACGAAAAAGTTTTTTTTGTTCTTTAAGCCGATTTAATCACAGTCTATAGGAAAAAAAATACCTTAAATCTGCTCATAGGTAAATACCAGTCTCTATCGGAAAAAGTTTCCTCTTTTACTGTATCTTGGGAAAGCAAGAATTCTTGGCCGCTATGTCCATACAGCCAGTTTTCTTTGATCAAAACATTAGATGAAAAGATCTGAAGGGTTTTGGTCAGTGCTCTAATCAATGGAAGCATCTATGTGACCATTAACAGGTTATCTCTTTTTCTTGAAGACGTTATGGCTACATTTGGTCATTATTTTTTTATGTCGAATGTTTTTTCTCTCTTTTTTATGCAATCAGTTAACTATGGAGTTCAATTCAATGAAATAGTTAATTTACGAATTTTCGGCTGAGGAAACATAATCTTCAACTTTCTTGTTCAGAGAAATGTGCTATTTATGAAGACAAATCAATGTAGCAATAATCGCGAATGTTCTTTTTGTCGTTAATAACAATTCTAGATGCCTCTGCGCCTATCAGAACAGATTTTTAATTGCTTAGTTTGTGCTTCTGATTTCAGAACTTTAAGTAGATGTTTTAATAGTATTATAGTTAATTCTAATAAAAATTAACTTAAATTATAAAATAATAGAGCAGATATCTTGCGTTGTATAATGGGAGCTGCAATTCTTTTTAATTTCAGAAGAAGTGATTACTAAAAAACTGTATCGTTTCAAAGTACTAGATGCATTAGTAAATTAAAACTGATATGCTATACTCCAGCATTTCTCGATATATTATCACATTTTTATTTCTAAAGGTGGCTTCTATGGACAGATAGAATGAAAGAGGGTTGTTTACGCCACTTTTGTTTATATGTTTTTAAAAACATCTATTAAACTATAAAATCTATCCTTTTGCCATTGAAGCTCAATTAATTTTGAGTAAAGATCTTTACTCATCGCCGAAAACTCTTTGAAGAATTAAAATTGCATCAAATTCCATTCATTGTTTGATTGAAAGCTATTTTCGGAAATCTGTCAGAATCAGAAATAGCACACAGGAAGGAAGATAATTGTTTTAAATTGCTAAAAAACCGTACGAACACCAGTCACACTTTTTCAAATTATAAAAAAAAATACTTTTAGATGAGTGTTTGGATGTTCCTTAAGAAGTATCAACATTTAAGAACGGTCCGCAGAGCCGCGATTGCCTAGTGATAAGGTCTCGGCTTTAGGGCCAAGTTCGAAACTGAAGATCCGTCGTGTATTGCGCCTGTTGCACGCTCAGTCATACGTAGGGGGTCGAACGTTCTCCTGTTGGTGTAGTGCGTGCACCCAGCTGGTACGGCAACTGTAATCGTTGCAGGAATAGAGAAATGAGGCGGCGTTCTGTTGGTGTGGAGAGGAAGTTTGGAGAGAGTGCCAGCTCAGGTGTCGTCCTCGTCATCTGACTGCGACTCAAACTTACGAGATCCGTCCCAAAATAGCCCTCGCGTTGCTTCAGAAAGGGACGTTAATAGAACCAAACTAAACTATAAAGAATGATCCGAAGACTTTGCCATAAAAATCAGAAGAGAAGGACTTTTTATACTCTCTAAGGAGATTTGATCAAGATTTATAGAAAAATAATCCCTTAAATCTGTCCATAGATAAATACTAATCCCTGTCAGAAAATCCTTTGATCGCATTTTGGGAAAGCAGGTCCTTGTGGTCGCTATGTCCATACGAGAGGGTTTTTTTTTTATCAAAACTTTAGTAACAAAGATCCGAATCGTTTTGGTCAGCGCCCTAACAAATGGAAGCATGCACGTCGTTATTAGCTGGCTGTTTCTTTTTCTTGGAAACGCTGTGGCTACATTTCCTCGTTACTTTTGATGTTAAATGTTTTTTTCCTCACTATTTTTTTATGCAATCCAGTTCATTTCAATGAAATCGTTAATTTATGTGTTTTCGGTTTAGCATATACAAGGTGCGTTCGAAAAGTTCTGTGAATGGTCCCATAGTTGAATAACCGCGCTGGTTCGGATGCTGCGCTCACGCAGACGCATTGAGAGACATGTCAACTAGTGCACCCTAGCGTCCAAATCACGACAGTTAAGCGGAAGTGCGCGCTACGACCAATTTAAAGAGCGAGTGTAAGAAGACCTGTCACTGCGAAATGGAGCAACGCGTAAACATCAAGTTTTGCTTCAAATTAGGCAAAACGGCGACGGAGACGCATGAAATGTTAGTGAAAGCGTACCGTGTGGAAGCAGTGAGTAAAAAGTGTGTTTTTGAGTGGTTTAAACGCTTTAGAGACGGAAAGGAAGACGTCGAAGATGAACCACGTTCGGGTCGACTGCCAACAAGCACAACTCCAGACAACATCGAACGAGTGCGACGGTTGCTTGCGGATGATCGACGGCTGTCTTTGAGAATGATAGCAGAAGAATTGAAGATAAGCCTAGACAGTGTGAGCAACATTATTCACGAAACTGTTTGTACTGCACAAGCTGTCAGAAGAGCAAAAGCAACACCGGAAGGAAACCTCTGGAGATTTCATCGACGCGTGTGACCGGAATCCGCAGTTCTTGGAAACAATCGTTACAGGGGATGGGTCTTGGTGCTACCAGTACGATCCGGAGACTAAGCGACAGTCCATGGAATGGTGTTCATCGTCGTCGTCCCCCCCCTCCCAAAAAATGTCGTCTGACCAAATCCAGGATTAAGACGCTGTTGATCGTCTTTTTCGGCAGTAAGGGCTTGATCCATCATGAATTTGTACCCGCGGGTACAACCATCAACGCGGAATCCTACGAGGGAGTTTTGAAACGGCTGCTGCAACGCATCCGGCGGGTTCCGCCCCAGTTGTACCAGAGTGGTCAGTGGAAACCGCTCCACGACAACGCCCGTCCGCACACTGCCATCCGCGTGAGGCAGTTCCTCGCTACACGCAAGGTGACAGTTCTTGAACACCCTCCATATTCTCCAGATCTGGCACCAGCAGACTTCTTCTTGTTTCCCCAACTCAAAGGAGTCCTGAAAGGTCTACGCTTTTCCGACATTCCGCAGATCCAGCAACGTGTGACAACGGTGCTTCGAGCGATACCGAAAGAAGCATTTGCTGACAGTTTCCAGCAGCTGTACAACCGATGTCAAAAGTATATTGTAGCTAATGGTGATTACTTTGAATGCCAGTAAAGGTATTTTGTTTGTATACATTGTTTCCTTTATTTTATGAGACCATTCACCGAACTTTTCGAATGCACCTTGTATAATTTTTGGTCAGATAAGTGAACTAGTTATAAAAATAAATCAACGTATCAGTATTTGATAGTGTGTTTCCCATTTATGGCAATATTCGATACCCCTGCACTTATTAAAAGTTTTTGTTGATAGCTTAATTAGTTGATTGCTACAAATTTCAGAACCTTGTACTTCCTTCACTGCTAGTATAATTGTTTTGGATTCCATAAGTTTGCAACGTATGTCTTCCTCTGTGTTATTTTATTCTACTTCTTTTAACGTGCAGTGTGGTTTTAAAAGAAGTGTATAATTTCTATAAATTAAATGCATCAATAAATTGATCTTCTGAAACCTAGAAATTTTCGATATTTGCTCACAGTATTGTAACCAAAAGTTGCTAATACGGGCAGATAGAATGGAATAGGGAGCTCGTTCAAGCTGTTTATATTATCTTTTCTTAAACACATGTATTAAAATATTTAAGTTACTTTTTTCACCATTTAAACTTGAGTTATTTCGAATTAAGATTATCACTTACCGAAGAAGATTGTTTGTTTGAATAATTATAATAATATTAAATTTCATTCACTATATATATGATTGAAACATACTTTCTAAAATCTGTTAGAAACATAAATAGACCAAATAAAGAAAGACCAGACGAATTTGCTAAAAAAAGTTGTAAAAACCCAAATCATACTTTTATAACTTATAAAAAGTACCATGAAATAACTGCTTGAGAAGATATAACTTTTCTTTTATATTTCTGTAGAAATACCACCCATTAAAAACGAACCGCAGACGAAGCAATAAAACTCAGACAGACAAGTTTTTCTTATGCTCTTCAGGATTTAATCACGGTCTGTAGAACAACAAATACCTTAAATCTTTCCGTAGGTAAATACCAGTCTCTATAGGAAAAAGTTTCCTTTTACTGTATCTTACGAAAGCAGTCACTCTTAGCCGCTATGTCTATACGGTTAATTTTCTTTTATCAAAACATTAGAAGCAAATATCTGAATGATTTTGGTCTGTGCCCTAATCAATGGAAGCATGCATATAAGCATTAGCAAGGCTATTTCTATTCATTGGAACTACTAAGGTTACATTTTGTGTTTATTTTTCCGGTCAGTGTCCCATACTATCTTTTTTATGCCATCTATTGGCTATAGAGATCACTTCAAAGAGGCTGGTTAGTTTGTGAATATTTGGTTTAGTAAATAAACTCTTTAACCTGCTCGGTTGGTAGGGATGGCGGTTAGTGCGAAAATAACCGGTTTTCGGTTATTCAGGTTTTTTTCACCTCCGGTTTAACCTGGCGGTTGTAACCGCGCAAAATAACCGGTTTTCGGGGGGGGGGTATATAAATAAAACGTCGTTTGTAGACATTTTTTTTATTAATGTTGTTTTCACAGGAAATCAATCCACAAGCCAATATCTATCTGTTCATGTTCTATTCTCTTTCAGTAATACGCCAACCAACAGACGCCTCAAGGAAGCGGTTGTCGTTGATTAGACTAAGATGATGACATTCAAAGCTTCACAACTTGGTAAATTTTAGTCTAATCCAACCTAAAATCGTGGCTATATTCCAATCCGGGTTTTTTATCCGGTTATCGGATTTCAAAAAAATAACCGAAAAAACCGGCTTACCGAAACAAAAAAAAAACGGTTTTCGGTTAAAACCGGTAGGTTTTGCCCATCCCTAAAAGTTGGGGATTTTTTTTTTTTTTTTGTTAAGAAAGATATTTTTCTAGGACTAACAGTTATGAAGATTTTTTTATGTCACAATAATACTAGGAATATCCTGTTGGCCTCTTTGGAAGTTCTACGTGTTTTTGTTCATATCAATATTTGTGAGATCAAGCATGTTTTGAAAATTTCAGAAATATTGCCACTAATTAATTAATTAATTGCATTATTTTTTTTATAATTTTGAATTTCGGAAACGTCTCGTCTTATATTCTTGTTCACACCATTTTTAATTTCATCACACAAAAACATTAGAAAAAAATTATATGATTTCAATAAATCATAACAATCTTCGAGAACGTTTCAATGTATTCCTTCAATATCGTTTGATACAGTTAAATTAAAAACATATGCTGTAAACTGGTAAAGAAATGAATATCAGTCATTGTTGAAAAATGTTTTCTTCTACTGGATCTCGCGAAAGCGGACACTCTTGGCCGTTATGTCCATATCCTTTCAGAGGGTTCATTTCTTTTATCGGAACTTTAGAAACCGAAATTTTTTTGGACTCTTCACAATTTTTGAACTTCACATATAATGTAGTGTCATTCCTATCATTTTCATAATACAAATTCATTTTTCATTGTACGAGGTGTGGCTAGAAAATAAGCAGACTAAAAACCTTTTTGTTTTCATTTATCACCTTAAACGTACTCTCCTCCTTGAACCCTGAACCACTCAATACAATTTTCCACTTTTCGGAGCAGTGCTTCAGGTCATATTGAAAGTCCTTTCGTCACTACCGTCGCTTTCGCTTTAACTGCCTCTATAGTCTCAAATCTGTTTCCTTTCAGCGCTTTCTACGGGGAATCCTGTGCTTGGCCAAAAATGTCTTAATAGACACTGAATTGTGGGCTGGGACATTTGACTGCTAAGGGCACCACGATTTGTTTTTCCAGATAAGGTAGTTTTATCCTTACGCGTTCACATAGAGTTGTTAAGACACTCGTGTAATATTGTTGGCTGACGGTTCGAACTTCAGATACTTAATCAATATGTATAATTCCACCGATGTCAAAAAACCTAATCATAATTTGATCAGCCAGGACATAGGTCGTCACAATCTCTTCTCCCATCTCTTTGAACTTTTTAAAGCAGTCAAAAACTTATTTTCGCGACAATTGCTCATGTACGTACATTTGCTGCAACAGCGAATAGTTTTGTCGTGGATTTCCGAACTTTAAAGAGGCATTTCACTGTAGCACACTACTCCTTCTGAGCACATGAAAGAATCACTTCTAACTAAGGTTATAGGCAGGGTTGAGACATGAGCAGATGGACGAGGGAGGGGCACACAACTTAGTCATCCGCTATTTGCTCTCGACTTGTTCGTCGTTCTGCTGTAACATAAACAGTCCTGTTATTTGTTCACCATATCTTATATTCTTGTACCCTAAACGTAGCGCCTTACTTTTTTTATATGATCTTCTGGTTTCTACTCTTTGTATACTATGATTTTTTCCCTCTTTCTATTCATATATTACTTTGAGTATTTTTAAAAAAATAAAATCCATCCATATCTCAGCCAAACCGGACAGGAGCTACATGAGAGACGAAAATGTGACTTGATTATTATTATTAATCCACCGGGAGGGTCACCTACCAGATAAGATTTATGGTTATACAGAACCCTCTCAACTGAAAGATAAATTACAGAAAGGAGAGAAAAAATGAAATTAAAACAACAACAATAATTAACACACAAAGTAAATTGAAAAAGTCTGCCATGAATTTCTTAATTGCTGGTGGAAGCGAGAAAAGTCTTTCTTAATCCATGATGATATCGTACCTTCGTTCATGTAGGATCTTCATTATATTCAGGAGTCTTGCCAGGGATCTTTTGTTTTGGACAATATTTTCACACCACTTCATAGGTTTTCAGCACTAAGCTTCGTGAAATGAAAGGGTTTTGTCACTAGGCAGAGTGTTGCGTAGTTGTCTGATCACCTTTATCACCGCAAACGCATCGATCATGTGAACATAAACCGAACCTGGGAAGATGGATCACGAAGGCCCATGTCCTGTGATGAATAGGCTGAGTGTGACTTGATGTTAAGATGTTAATAAATCAAAGCATGCAAGTGAGCATTAACAGATTGAATCGATATCTTTTCACGGCAGAGTCTCGTATTCGGGGCCGTAGGATTCCAAGTTCGAGACAATTCCACAGAAGGTCAGCCGTGTGTACGTGCTTGGTGCACGCTATAGGGTAGGGTTGCTTAAGTTGTACCAGAGCCCAAGTCGTACCTATTCTATTCTAAAGTTGTTTTAGTCGAAACAGCGACGCTGACGGCAGTGCGTCTAGAACTAAATAATGCTGGAGTGAGCAAAGGAACCAAAAGATATTTTTGTGATTCTTGAAAATGCTGCATATTATTCTTAAAAGAGTAGCTTACTCAAAAAATAGTAATTTAAGATGTTTTTGTTTTAGTTTCTTCCTAGGTACGACTTAGAATACAGGTGGTACGACTTAATATATCGGGTTCCTTAGCCATACCGACGTTATAATTTTGGGATTTTTTTTTTCATTCAACAGAGCACGTGTTTTTTAAACTTTTTTGTAATAATTAGCTGTAATTTTCATAGAAGCTGTGAATAAAGCACAATTTAGTCCTTCATTTAGTAAAATTAGAAATTTGTAGACATTTTCCTTAGAGGGTACGAATTAGCAACCTTACCCAACCCGTCGAGGGCCAAATGTCCTCCCGCTGGTGTGCTGTGGAATACTGAAGAAGCGGTGCTAATTAACGTACTAAAAACTACGAGGTCCGTAACAAATGGCCTTGGTATAGTCTCAAACCGGGACATTAACTCTCTATATTCCGACGGTGCTTGAATTTACCGGTTTAATCACACTTGATTCTCAGTAATATGACCGTTTTTCCTGACAGTATTCATAAAAACAAGAAGAAAATAGTTCTGACAGCAAGCAGTAGACGACAGTTGAAGGCAGATAATTTTTAATTATTAATTAATTTAATTAATTAAAAAAGTGTTTTCCTCTTTCCTAGGGTTACCCTGCACCAAAACTTATCTAAAATAAAATCTGACGCAAAAATAAAATTAAAAAGTAACTGACAAATTAATTCGATATCATCTCAATTAACTGTACATTGATGAGGTGTTTCTTTTTCCCCGGATTTTCTATGGCTATATCCGGACATTATTCGTGCCAATAAATGCTCCATGTTTTCATTTTCATTAATACGTTGGCTGCGGCGGTCGCTTCAAACAAACCGTTAATTTGCGAATTGAGTGTATAAACTTTTCGAGTTCCGGACCGCAATGGGTAGAACCGTTACAAATTATGAGGGACAAATGAAATGAGGATCGTAAGAGGGACCAATAATGCAATAATTCCGAAACTAATCTTCTACAAAGGCGAAACCAATCTGAAGAGTTGAAAGTAATTGGTGCATAAGACCCATAAAAAGTCGCATTAAGAAGTTAATTGAAAATTACTCTTGTGAAGGTTTCGAAACAAGTAAAACTTGTCTGAAACACCCAATACCACTGATTTATCAGCGCTTTCATTAAACCCTTTTGAAATCTCCCATTCAGGAACTAAGGTGGAAAAAAGACGGATACAGTTTCTTTAGTGTCAGGCAAGACAACGTTGAAGAAAGAAGTCAGAAAAAAGGAACGGGATCGAATGGTATAGATTTTCCTCTTCTGTCTTTGGCGAAATGTATAGACGTGTCAAGTGTCTTTAATGAGACTATTGAAGCCGAATTCTTCCTATTATCTGTTTCATGAATGGTGGGTAACCAGGGATAAATTGGAGAAAGTCATGAGGGGTTTCCACTTCTGGAAGAACGGGCTGGGAAATGGTGAGCGGAGGTTCTCAGGAATTATCGGTTCTGGAACAATCCATTTGTATGTCGGTCAGCTCAGAAAGACAAAAGTTCTGGCTGAACTGGCATTTTACAGATACATGTTTAGGTCAAGCAGAAAAATTACTGGCAAGAATCATTCTGAAAGTTGAATAATAGAAAAAGAAGTCCTTAAAAATTCTCTTTTATTATGGTACTATTATAAAATTAGTGAATTAACTTATAAATTAATTCTGGAAATATTCAAATATTGTATTGCCATCGAGGACACATAACAATACCAATTTTTAGAACTCAAGTATATCAAATATTTAAGCATGTAAAAAAAGAAGTAAACTAATTCAGTATGTCATTTGATTGCTTTATTGGAGAAGATAGTTTTATGATAGAGAGTTCAACTCTATATCTTCTATTGCATTTGTAATCACTTAACAGTTTTGCTTTTTTTGAACCGTGCGTCGAATTATTGTTTTTTTAATAAAATGAAATGCAGTCATTCATAGGCGGTATAACTCGATACAACAATTGCATGGAATCCATAAACATCGCGAGTATTCTACGGACTTTGAGATGAATAAAAAAGACAACACATTCTTCAAAACAGATTTCGTCTTTTAATTAGATAGTTGCAAAATTTAATAGTTAATTGGATAAAAGAATTTTTATTGATTTGTCAGTTTAATACATCTTTTGAGATTGCTGAATCTGAAAACCTCGTTTATCCGATCGGAATCAAAACATCGGAAATATCGACAATCTGTCGAAATGGGGTTTCTATCATCTATTTTAAATTCTCAACATCAACCATAATTCACAAAGAAATTAGTTGCTTAAGGTTACGTTATTCAAACGACGCCGTCTGTTTGTTGACCTTGAGAGCTACAATAGCTTCGATTCCGAAAGCGTTAGTTCGACTTTAATATTTAGGTTCAAAAACTTGTAGGGTCAGATTCCTAAAGAAAGCAAGTCCTTAAAATTGTTGTTTCTAACAAAATTTTCTCTTCTTACATCTATGCTCACGCTTGAATGCGTAATACATCGCATTTGCTCACAAAATTAAAATATTCCACTATAATCGCGATAATCATTCTCCAATATCCGGATTCTAGTATAAATTTGAAATTTGTACTTTATACCTTTTCATATTAGAAATACTTTACGTCAATGTCCAGTACAAATGTAAATGTGTAATAGAATTCATTCAGTTTCGATTTTCTTTATTCTTTTTGACTATCTCAAATCAATTGCATTGGTCAGATTTCGTCAAGAGTCTCCACTAAACCGCTGAATGCGCAAATTGATACGAGTATTGCATCCCACGTAAAACGAGGATTTCCCTCAATGAGCTTTGACTATGACCATCGTAGAAAGCCAGTTTAGCGGCTGAACGTTCTATACCTTCGAACCGAGGAATTCCAATGATTTCAGTATATGATGTACATATATATTGTTAGGAAAAATGTATACACACTTTGAAAAAATATTGCAAATAAATCAACGCAAATGAACAATCTTGACTGTCGGAAGTGTTCTATTTCTTGGCCGCTACTATCTGAGTACTGCTAATAGCACCCGCAAGATGGAATTGCAAGTGGTCATCAGTTGGTCACTTGACCATCGTAAAAGACTCTCAGCCAAAGTCTAACTGTACATTATCCTGCGATGTGTTGTGACGTTGCTTACTTTTTCTTTCTTCTCAACGTGCAATGGAATTCAAAAAAATAAGTATAAAAAATTGAAATTAATCAAATTAAATTAATATAGCGCATTTGATGAACAACGCTTGAGCATGAAATGAATCTATATTCATATTTATGTTTTTGTGTAAAAATATATATTGAAAACTTAAAATACTGTCTAATATACATGAAGAGTATTGGTAAAAATTAAACAAAATAAATTCTTTAAAAAATTGTAAAGTAAATTAAATTGAGACAGAATTTAATCATATTTTCTAAATACTTTCTGCTAATATTGTAAGTAATTCTTTTGTCCCCTGCTTTTTTTTGTAAATTTAAATGCTAAGAAATTTTTTCAAGAAATTTCAGTTACCTTTTCCGTGATGTAAACAGGATAGTTTTAAGAATATAATTCCTTATTTTGAGAATCTTCAGGTATACAATGTCTGGATCCTTATCAAATTACATCACGAGCGTTCCATTCACATGGTGAAAACAGAAATATCTTCCTTTTACTTAGAAAGTTCTATTTATTTATAAGTTTTAAAAGCTTGAACCTTTTAAAATTTATTCACAGTTAAAAAAAACTGTGAATAAAAATACAAAACAGTGAAACTAATACAAAACAGTATTTCCTAAATTTGTAAATATTGCTCTCTGCGCAAAGAAAATCCGTTCGAGTAAGCAATATAGCCCTGTCACCATTTGAACACTATTAACCCGTAATATGGCGGCATATGGCCTGCTAACAGTAGAAATGAATCTCTCTCTTTTTCCTGATCCTGGTTTCCCTTCTTTATCAAAGATTAATCCCTCCTAATCTTCAGAAATCCAATATCGAAAAACAATATCGGAAGTTACGATACTCAAATGCAGCATAAAAGAAATCTAAGACTGGAAAAAGAGAGGGAAGGAAAGGGAAAATTTCCTCCAACTTTCTTTAACTGTTAAGGTTTTTCCCCCCTATTGTTTTTCTGCCACGCTTCCTGAAGTTGCCCGGTGTTTAAGACGTTACGAATCGAAATGAACAAAACAAGAAAGGAATATTGCTGCAGCTTAATATTCGATATCTGCTAGGGTTTGGTTGAAGATTCGGAGTGTGGGGGTTTTGTCAGAAGATATTTTTAGTGGTACTTGATGTTATTTGAAATTATTCGAAGTGATTGATTTGTAGAAAAATTATTTTGGTATCATTAGTATAATATCTATAGACTTAATTTTTTTTAATTAAGGCGCTTTTGAGCTAAAAAATTCTGATAAAACAACAGAGGGGTCTTTTATCTTTAATTCCTTAGTTGTTAATTTCAACAGCAAAACAGAGTATCGATTATTTAGTCCTACGTTGAAAAGATGCGCATATATTCATCAATCAGGTTTAAAGATTCCGATTGTGGCTATGTTGTCAGAAAATATTTTTAGTTTTTCTTGATATTATTTGAAATCATTTGGAAAAAAAATGGTTCGAACGAAAAATAATTTTAGTATTATTCGTATATCTGTAGAATTAATACATTTTTACAAATTAAGAGGCTTTGAGCTAAACAAATCCATAAGAACGATAGAAGAGTAGCCCCGCTACATGTATTTTATTCCTTTTTTGCCATTTTTAACAGAAAAGTAGGGATACTGATTGTTCAGCCATTCACTGAAATGTTATGCATTTATTCATCCGTCAGACATTTTGCTCTGCAACTAAATATTTACATAGTTCTAAGACAGGCATTAAGTTCTCATTCATAAATAAAATTGTAGTTACTTTCAGCTTCCATATTTTTGAGACTGAAAGTAAAGCTACGATATTTAATAGAAATTTTATTAATTTTTCTCAACAGATTTGTAACTTTTGCTAAAAGTATAGGCATGACATTCACTAATAATGCTACAACAAAGATTAAAAAACGAAAATGATCTGTGATAAACAACTGAACTGTACAGCTAGTATATGTGTAGTTTTGTTCACATATAATCGCATAATAATATAGAAAAGAAAAAAAGTTAGCGTAAAGAGATTCCAAACAATATTTGTTTCTATATAAATTGTTTTCTGTGAAGTACAAGTAATTAAATATTTAAGTAATTTTAATATTTGTATAGTCAATAATTGCGTAAATGCATCATATTCCTGTTATTAAATCTTTGTATATGTATTTAAATTTTTAAAACTTTTTCCAATATTTTGTACACTCATATATGAAGAACTGCGTTTTTGATAATTAAAAATAAAACGTTGTGCAGTGTAGCATTGATTTCTGAAAACCTCTTAAAGTACGATATCTATAAATACAAAAGCTTTTGTTCCAATCGATAGATTTAGGACACGATAAATTGATCAGTACGAAACCTTGTTTGGCACATTTCCGAAAAAATTAGAAGAAGTTAGACTTCTTTTTCCCCAAATAAATCAGCCAAATCTCGATACCATAAAATGACGTTGTGCTATTTTGAGTATGACGAATGTTTTACCATGCAGAATGCTTTTTTTTTATCGAAATGTATTAGACCATTCATTTCTTTAAACAAACCATTTCACACATTGCTCACTTAATGCAATCTATGTCAAACTTTTTAATTTCTACTCCAGCTGTCATATTAGTTCTAGTGACTTCCCCTCTCTTCAGTTATTTTCATTGAAACTTATCCTCTTTTATTATAACTTGACATTTTAAAATAATTATTGGTAAAATATCTTGCATGCTTTTCCATTCTATAAATTATTTTTAAGCTGGTAATTTGATTAATTATTTTTTAGTTGAATCCTTATTTCTCTTACATCCCATATTTGATACTTTGATCTTTTGTTTCCAAATATAATGTCATACAACACTCTGAATTCTCAAAAAACACAGGACTTTTGTTCTTGATTTTCTCGTATATTTTTCTCCATAAAGAGACATTCTGCTCAAGCTGTGTTTTAAAAAAATTGCCTTAGTGCAATGCAACGGATGAAAATAAAAAAATAATCGTCTAAAGTATCCAAAGTTATTTTCCACTAGAGGATTGACGCTGATGCTTTGATTTTCCTTGTTTTCCCACAATGTTTTCAGAATCTTTCATATGGCATTCGTGTATAACAGTGGTCATGCTAAAATAATCTTTGTAAATATGGCGCTGTTTTTTTTTATTTTCATAGCATAGTAAAGAAAATCGAATATTCCAATATAAAAAGTACCTTTTCCCATTGCCTGATTTTATTCAGAATTAGATACACATCGAAAGTTTTGTTGTACACTTCATGTGCCAAATTTCATTCAGCTCATTATTGTTTTATGTTATTGTGCTCACATACATACTGACAGTCTTCCCGCTTACAAAGGCAAAACAGTGTTCTAACATTTCTCCAATACCACGGATTCGTTTCTAAAGAGATTGAATTAGGTATGTTCACGGTTGACGTTTGAATATACTATCATTCAATGAGCATTTTATAAATGTATTGCGGTTAGGAGTTAAAATTTATCAGTTATAACAGAATTTATTTGCTCATATTTGGATTGAAACGTTTTAAGCACAGGAATTAAATATTTGTAAAATATTTAAACACCGAATGTATTCTAAAAGAAAAGATACTGTAAATAAATCACACAAGATTTTCTAGATTTCATGTATTAAAAGTTACTATTAACAATTTCAAAATTTTAACGCATATTTTAAAGTAAATAGTTTATTTCTTCATTGTATAGTAATGCTTATTCAAAATTCTGTTATTATATTCCAAAATTGTTTTTTATTCTATCTTTTCCTGCACATCTTGTAGTTCAGCGGATGTTATGCGAAATTAAAAGACCTCATTAAGAATTTTAATCTTGTTGATACATAGTGCAAATTATCTTTCTTTTTAGTAAACAGTCTTTTCTGTTTCAAAACTGTAATATTTCTTTTACTTTATATTAGGTCACTGAATTTCAGAATTTTATAGACATATTTCTATTATATTTTTAAAACAGATATTGCCCACATATTCGTGACTAAGCTTCTCATGCGAACTCAAAACCAACAAATTTCGAACATTTTTCAACTTTAAAACTATAACCGATTCACATCTTCATATAACCGTGGGAAGGTCAACATTCTTTTAATATCACGGGCCGCGGTGAAACCATCTGCCTTGTCCTGTTCTCCCCCGTCGAGTTGCACCACTCAAACAAAGTCTGGCGCGTGTTCATTGGCCATCAATCACTGACAAGAAATTCTTAAAATGCCCATTATAGACTTCTAAATCAGTTCTTCTAAAGAAAACTTTTTTCCAAAAATTTTCTTCCGAAAACTTCTCCAAAGAGAGTCAGTCCATGGGAAGATTTCGCATGGCCACTCTGCCAGCACGGTAATCGGCTTTTGCACGGAACGGAAAAGTCAACGAAAATTAGCATAATCTCTTTGAACGCGTAGAAGCATTAAGGCGTACTAAATGGAGTCAAACCACGGAAAAAGGACTCCACTGTTTAAACAAGAAGCAGTTCCACGATTGCAAAGAGATATTTGCGGCTCGGTATTTTTTTTTTTCGCTCTTACTGCTACTGCCCTTTTCATAGCGAGCAAATAGATTATTAACATAAATAAACACGTTTTTAACGAAGATACTTATCTCTTGTCGTTCATATCGGACCTCTCTTCTTTTGCAAAAGTACATTTCGCGGTTCTGATAACGTAAGCGGGGACGAGATAATGGGATTCTAGAATGAAAGTTAACAGATGAAAGATTGCGGTGATGATCTCTTCTTTCTTTATTTTATAATTTAAATCGCGGATCAGAAGAAGCAGTTAAACTGTATTCACACGGATGATATTCAGATCCGTGCGTAATCTCGTTAATCGCATAAATCGGTATTTAAGCAAATTCCACAGATTGCAGATAAGCAGTTTCGTGCTGGCTGCTGAAAGTAATGCAGTTAACCCTTTTTGTAAACAAAACATGTATCGGATGAACTTTCAGCTGCAAAGCAGATGTTTTTAGATAGTGCTCATATCAGTTCATTTCTGTTGCGGAGCGGTGTAATTTTTTTCTATATAGCATTTTGCAGTATGATGTTTTGCTTTTGAATTTATTGAAATCCTTATTTTTGTAAAATATTTCCTCCGTTTTTAATTTATGTGCCATTAGAATGCAGACGGCTTTATCCCATGTGTGTGGTCAAACTGTTACGATTGTCAGACATTAGCCTGTTCTTCCCGGGCTGGCCATACGCTGTGTCAGTAGAATTACCTCCTCTGCGTTCACTGCCTGCAGCTTTTCAGCACTGCCCTACTCTATCTCCAACTATGTGAAAGATAAATTTATACATATTATTGTGGGGAAGGCACTTTCCTGTTTCTTCGCCCAACAGGATATTTTGAAATTTCCTCCCATAGCAATAGAAATGTGTGAAATATCTTTCTTTTTCAATTTGTTTTGGAGAAAATAATAATAGGAAGAATTTTCTTAATTTAATTGCTACTGTTTTAAATTGTATACGTTAATAGAAATTTTATTTTAAATGGCTCCGCGATTAGTTGAACTGAATAATCAGTGGGAAGATAATAAAAATGTGATCATTCCCAATTTTTATATATTATCGGGTTCAAGACAAAAAAATTTTGGTAGCTTTCAAAACTTATTCAGGGTTATAATCGCAATTATACTAACCCAACTCTTAAAATGATTTTTTACAGTATATGGTAGGCATTTTTACATCCTATCAGAATTTTTATCACTCAAATCAAATAAAAAAATATGCATATTAAAAAAATTAAATGCATTCTATTTGTGTTACTGGAAAATTTATTAGTCGAAGACGGGCATATTTGTAAATTAAGCACTTTCAAAGAACAAGTTTGCACTTAACTCTGCAACAAATGCGTAAAAAGTAATTTAAATTGCAATTATTTTAAATAAAGGGAATTTAATGCTCAATTCTTATCATTAAAATGTGCTGAAATTTCTTAAAATTGCTCATATTTTTTCAACCCAGCTGTAAGGTCATTTTTGTTCATTCTTTTCAAACTCCTTTTTTTTCTTATAAGTATTCAAAATAGCCAACAAGAAAATGCAAAAAGACACTTTAATCTAACAGATAAAATAATTCTTTTGTGTATTTTTGAACATTAATGAAATAATAAGTCATCAGCTAGGTTTTTAATCTAATTTTACAATCCATAAAATTTTAAAGATTTCAGAATCGTTGTTTATCGTTCTTTTTTCTTATTAAAGTTTATTCTTCCTTAATTTAAATTCTATTATTTCTTAAAGATCTTAAAATCGTTATATCCTTATTTATCATTCTTCCTTCTAAAGTTAACCTTTGTTTTAAAAAAATTGCTCTTCAAATGAATAAGCAATAAATCATAATCCACTTAAGCCAAGTTTCATTTCTTGGTAACTTTCTGCGCAAGAATTTTTATATAACATTGTTTTCCCTTTTCTTTTTACATCAGTTGAAGTATAGGCACTAACTTTCTATCCAAGAAGCCTCAAAATGATCATGAGAGTTAAATAATGGGATTTAGATAATATTATTAAATAACCCTCATGCAATCTGCAGAGCTCTTCTTCTATCCGTTACTAAGCCCTCCATGACAAACCGGAAAGCATTAACTCCATAATACCATCAATTTCGGTTCCACATTCGAATCGAAGTATCGCCAAATCGAACCCACGGAATCCAACAAATCTCCCCCTCCAAAACCAGATGTGGTGGAAAATCAAATCGAGAGCAAATCCGAAACAAAATTCAAAAACTCGGATGATGCGATACTTCATTGGAGAAGAACTGTCCTGAAAATTCCACCAATCTAGCACGGTGCTCTGGTTTCTCTCCGCCACTTAATAGGCAGTCCCGAATGGGGCGAACACGTGTTATTTTTCAAGCAGCTCTTCAATTGCGCGTCCAGTGCACGATTCGATTACGATGAACAACTTTTCCATAAATATGGAAAAGCAATTTTACGACGCGTTTGCGTGCCTTGTTATGGGAAACAAAGGAGCGCCCCATCTCTGTATATAAAGTTGCTCTACACAAGTTATTTATTATGTAGAGCTCAAATTTTGATTTACGGCGAAATGAGTTCTATTTTTCTTTCCGTCGGTTATCCGCCATCGTAAAAGCGGCCGGAAATGTTTATTTCTTGGTGCAATGCATGCGAAAAGTTGCTGATGGTCCTTTTGGAAACTGTTTTTATACATTTTTAAGAATATGCTCAACTTTAAGGACGCTTCTATGCAGACAATGTAGGAGGACAATGTGGGCAACCAAAGCGCAGACAAATCTCAATTTTTCAAAATGATGCAGATAAAAAAAGAACCTGAAATTTGAATTTTTTTTACGTATTACGCCTGTATTGGTCGGTAAAAAAAGAGACCATACGTTAAAGTTAATTAACAGATTTAAACACATAAAATCAACGTGAGTGTTCCGTCCTCAACTTTCTCGCAGGATTTCACAAAATGGTGCAGCTTGTACATATCTTAGTGTTAAAAGGTTCAATAAATACTATGGATTAAATATGAGAAAGCACTTTAATTGCGGATATTTACAGAAATTTCGAAACCGTATATTTACATCAAACGACGGAACAGTAATTCCAAATTAAATTATTTCAAGTGAAGTTGAGTTGTTATGTAAACAACCTCCTACCTTGCAATTGGCGGGGTACCTGGAAATTGCAACAAAAAGTTATAAATCGAGTCTGGTGGGGAATTTAACACATCGACCAGCTTTAGTGACAGAATCTGGGACTACTTTTGTTGAAGAATCATCTTCACTGGAATTTTAAAATCTTGATCTGAATCATTTGGAGCTGCAGGTCGCAGTGGATAATTTCGAACTCTTCATTCATACTCAAAAATTTAAATAGCCAGATGGATAAAATTTGTTACACAGCTTATCATTAGAATTGTAGATCCGTATCAATTTTTTGATTTAAAAAATGCAAATGATTAATTTGATTTAAATTTATCGTTCGCATTTTTATGTCTAAAATATGTAATTTTATGGTCCTTGAATTTTCTTAAAAAGTTCCTTGAAAGTCCTGGAAAAGCACTTGAATTTTCTTAAAAAGTTCCTTGAAAGTCCTGGAAAAGGCCTTGAATTTTTTCCTCAATAAGAGTGGGAGCTCTGTTCTTTGTAATGACTTTATTTATTACGGTAAAAGAGGATTTCGTGCAATTTCTGACCATATAAAAACAAAGAAGGATATGGTTTTTACAAAAAAATACGAATTATTCTCTACCAAGCAATTTTTTTCCTTCCCGATCATCATCTTCAGCAGCAACAACTCTTACTCCTGTGCAAAGAAATGTTCCTCTGTGTGACAGAATTTCAAATGCTGAGGCCCTAATTTTGGGTGTCATTGCAGAACATAACTTGCCAATTTAAATTTGTAAATTTCCATTGAATTTAGATGAAGCTACAAGCAATAATAATATGAGAGTGGTTTCAGTATTGGCAAGTTATTTTTCCCCTTTTGTAAATAGAGCTTTGGTGGAACATCTGATTTCTTTAAATGTTGTAACAGCAAGTTCGAAAACATTTTTAAAGAGATTTCAGAATTTTTTGAAAGTAACAAAATTCCCTGGAAAAATCTTGTGTCTATTTTTATGCTCTCTTGCTGAGTTATGAGAGGAACAAAGAGTGGTGTTGAAACACGAATTAGGAAAGAAAAGGCTCCTCATTTGTTGGATATTGATGGTGATTCATGCCATCATATCCACAATGCCAGCAAAAAATTTTGTTCGCCTTTTGACTGTTGGCTTGATAACTTATTGAGAGATATTTTTTAATGATACAAAATGGTCAGTTGACATTATACACTGGCTCATTGAGATATGTTCCATATTAAATTTTAAGTATGTTTCTCCTGTAAATTTCATTTCTCATCGTTGGCTATCATGTTATGATGCTGCATTGAGCTTGTTACACATGATTGAGCCTCTGACTTTTTTGTATTTTACACTCCTCAGTAACAGTGACAAAACTGCATATTTTTTTTACAATATGCTCTATTTATAAGCAGAGAAATGTTGATTCAGGAGCTAGAGCACAAATGAAAGAAATTCATCAAAAGAAGTTATCATCAAAAAATATGACTGAAGATGGAAAGAGAAGAAAAGATAGAATAACCCAAAAGTTGTTTTAGTGTAGGAGGAAGACTCTCATGAATCTCTATTTTTATGTTGAAGCTTTACCTCTATTAAAGAAATATGTATGTTTCAATCCAAACAGCTACTTATTCATAAGCTGTTTAAAGAACAGAAACAGTTATTTGTTGATTTTTTATCTTGCTTTATGAAGCAGAAATAGTTGCAAGGTAAAAGCTCAATAGAGCGTAGATATAATGAATGATATGAATCATACAGGTTTGAGTAAAATGTTTATTGGTGCAGGAACTCAATCTATCATATTAAATGGTCCTAATGATTGTATAAAAGAAGAATTTCTTTGTAAAGTTAAAAAAGCCTATGCAAAGTGTGCTGATTATTTGCAAAAGAAATTACCCCTGGCAGGTCCTTTACTGAAGTGCATCTTCTCGTTGATCCAGCTACTAGAGGGAAAGATGTTACACTTAAGAGACTACAGAAGCTGCCATCCTTTATAGCAAATGTTTTGACAAGCACTGAGGATAAAGAGGCCTATGCACTGGAAATTCACCAGTGTCAAGTTGATTTAAAACTGCCATCTCCTTCTGATGATTCGGGTAAACTTATTCCCATAGACATTTGATGGTCTAAATTATTTACTGTGGAAAATTATACTAGTCTTAGTAAGGTGGTAAAGGCTGTAATTAGTTGCTTTCATGGTCCTCAAGTTGAAGGCACATTCAACATAATGTCAGATCTTATAGATAAAAGATCAGGAAGAATGCATATCGAAACATATTCTTCAATTCAGAGTGTTAAATACAAGATGATGAGCAGTCTGCTGTTGAGTATTTTAGAAAAAAGATCTTCTGCATGATGCTATTGATAGTAATATGTGTAAAAATTTAAAGTCATCAAGAAAATGCTACCAGGAGGAACTTGATAACAAGAAAATAGCATTGGAGAAAAAGATCAAGAACAAGCCCCCTTCAAAGAAAGAGAGCAATAAAATAATTTTGAAAATGGAGGAAAATAGCAGACTGAAGCATAAAAGAAAGCTTGAACTGCTAGCTCAAAACATAATAAAACAAAAGGATTAAAAATAACGTATAAATAAAAAAGCTTTTACATTACCATACTGTTTTAGTGAAATGCATCTTTTGTTTAGTTTTTGTGCCATTTTTACAATAGTTTTTATTTTAACAATACTTTAATATCTCAACCACTCTTGGTATAAATTCATTTATTTTACTGTCCAATTAATCTTAAGTATTTTACTTCTTTGTGTTTATGTTTGGCACTTTTTTTTTGGATTTGTAAAGTTCAGCTTTTTTGGTTCCAAGCCTGTGTCATGTCAGATACTGTGGATTAAATATCAATAAACACTTTCATTGCGGATATTTACAGAAATTTTGAAACCGTATATTTACATCAAACGACGGAACAGTAAATCCAAATTAAATTACTCCAAATGGAGTTGAGTTGTAGCTAATATTACGAAAACAGTTTAATTTAGTTATATTAACTTCCTGTTTTGAATCAACAGAGAGCTATTTTGGGATGGACAGCGTAATTATGAACCACGAACAGATGACTAGGACGACACCTAAGCTGACACCCCGTCTCCAAACTTACGCACCACACCAGTGGGAGAACGTTTAGCCACTACGTATGATTTAACATTCAACAGGCCCCATACACGACGGATCTTCAATGGAATCGGGTTTTTGAGCCGAGCAAAAATGTTAAGATTTTAATTAAAAATCTATCAAAAATTTTGAAAATCCCTTTCTTAGTGAGCATCTGCTACTCAAGAAATAAGTACGTGAAATTCTGGAAGCTCGTGATTCAACGATCTGCTCTGTAAAGCGTTTTGAAAAATTTTTGCATTTCGCAGTATTCATCACGCAATTTACGAACAGTCTATGAACAATATCACGTTAAAACACATATAAGAATCCAAAATACAGACTGGCATAGGCACAACGCGATTGCCTGGAGGCAGAGGTTTGGTTTCGGGAGAGAGCGGAGGACCGCTGATCCGAGATCCGATTGTTTGAAATATCCGGCATTTACGTGGGTCTGGTTAAAGTCAAGTTCATCAAGGTCAAATGTCCTCCCGTGTACGTGATGAGTTAGTTATAAGTTGTGCCGACTCAAATGCCGGCAGTTCATCTGAGCACGGCTCTGAATTACGAAATCAATAACAGAGATATCGTGTAGCTTGAAAGCAAGACTTTACTCTAACAATTTATGCAATCAAAGCGAGACAAATATAAATGCTGAACACCTTGGTCACAGTCAATGACAAGGTTCAAAACATTTGCTTCAGCACTGGAACTTCAAGGGAAAATTCTTCTTCTTTTATTAACAGCGAACTTTTTTCATTTTATTCCACCATGATGTGGAATAATAACACAGAGATAAATGGCCATAGTCGTGTAAAAAGAAACTTACTCCAAAATAAATTTGTTTTCATTGTTGGTTGGTTGTGTTTTGGTTAAATGGCAAAAGATACATTTTTGATCATACTGTAATAAACTGTAGAACTAAATTTCCATTTATCTGAAATAAAATAAAGTGCAGTTATTTGGAAACAATAATGAGATTCGTGAAAATGATTCAAATGGTATCTCAAGTTAAAAGTGCAAAGATATTTTGATATTAGAGAATAAAACCCTAGGGATTTTAAAAATGAAAGAGGTTAAACATAGGAAATATTACACACCAACGTTGATTGAGGGAATAAGTTAAGTTAGAAAGTAGTGTAGAAGTTGGTATTAAAAAGAGGATATACTATCAGAATGTGGGAAACAAAAAGAGGGCAGTAACTGTGAAGGAGAATCCTGTTCTCCGAATAAAAAATACCGATGCTTCGATCTAGTATTCCTAGTAAGAAGGCGTATTGGAGCAGGGTTCAAGTAGTATTGGAACTTATTTTCGTGAAATATTACAGGAGAAGATTCTGATGTTGCATTTTTCAAAATTAATTTTTAAATATGGTGTTCGATAATGAACTCGATATATATAAAATAGCTTTTCGATCTCATTACACAAGTGCGTCCAAATGGTATTCTAATTTTATTCATTCTGTAATGGAAGCTAAATTATCAAAACCAAAAATGTCAGGAAAATTTAAATGATAAATTTTGCTTCATTGAAACATAAAGTATACACTATCATAAGTAACACAATAATTAAATATAAAGAATACACGGTCATAATTACGTGTTTATTCTTTAAAAATGTTTTTAAGCATTGTAGTATCGTTATGTAACGAATTGCAGATGGTACACATTTGAGCAGATGGTACATATTTGGAATTGCACTCACTTTGGCTCAGTTTTCAATAATGAATTAAAAATCCATAAAATAGTAGTACGTTTTCGATAGCGCATCTGCGTCCATTTAATGATTATGTTAATGATTATAGTTTTTCTATTACTAAACGAGGCTAACAGGACAAAAACATTTAGATAAAGGGAAGCTCCTGTCGTTTCAAAAACATTTTTTCTCTGATGGACTTCAGGTATTCAATTATTAAAAAAATTTTTATCTAGAATTTGTGCAGCTCATCTTGATATCACAGTGACGATATTATTAATTTAAAGTAAAATGTCAAATTAAATCAATGAAATATAAAATCGGGCCAAACTAATTGTCTCTTGGCAGCTACTTCGATGATCAGGTCTGCATTGCCCGTGCACTCTTTTAAATGCCACCAACCTTCCATCATGTAGGCACGTGATGTCTCAACTTCTGATATCAAAGATCGTTAAGAACTGCCAAAATGTTTGAGATCCCCAAGATATTAGAAAGCACGGCTGTGCTGTCAAACGCCAGAACTAAAAAAAGGCACGTGATGTGAGGTTGTCAAGGTTATTATGACGATTCGGATCTTTAAGGAAAATCATAAAATTGCTCTTGTGATCTGCCTTTTCTATTTTCCTTTTAGTGGCCTCAATAAGTTACACAGATTGTTCCATGATAATTAAGCATTTTTTTCTATTGTGCTTTCTTTCCTTTTAATATTCTTCAATTCATGGTAGTCAGCGGCGGAGTCGCAAGATAAGCAGCACCGGAACGTTCTAACCTGGGTGACAAAAATCGCGCTGCTTTAATGACGTGTTCACAATTTTTGGTTATTTATTTCTCGTGAACAAAAGCAGTGCCGTCTCCCGTGATGATAGTGGAAATGATTATAAGAACGGAGTCGGTTCACATTTGCATAATAAATGTCATTTAACATCTGTCTCACGATTTCAAATGACGTAATACATTAATCTCTCAGCAATCCAGCAGGTATCCGACCAGAAAGCTACCGGATTAACGAAAGAGCCGGATATTAGTGGAAGTTCATTAAAAAACGCATTTTAATAACAAAACACTGTTATTGCACAAAATATAAAAACAACAGAAAATTATACCATATGCATTAAATGTTACAAAATCTGAGCAGCAGCCTATTCTGTATGTCGCGCCAAGGTCACTGTCGTCGACTTACAATGAATTATTTTCCCTTTCACATTCCCCATTCGTCCTGCGAAAAACACCGGATTATAAGACAGGTCGGATTGATGAAATGCCGGATTATAAGAAGGACTACTATACTACAGTCAGCAAATGTAAGATGCGCAATATATTCCAAATTGAAGTTGGCGTGACACATTTGGCATGTATCACGGGAGTTTGGTTTGACTCCATCGAGCTCCGAGATCTTAATCTTTATTACTTCGTAGAAATGTCTAGCAAACATACATTGTATATCCGATGGAAGATCATAGATCAAAATTTTTTAGTTGTACTTCATAAATTTCGGGCTTGGAAGTATCAAATATTTGACCTATTTCATGTCCCTTCTGTCCAAATCATCGATTTATCCAACCAGTTTTCGATGGTTCAAATCGGTTCGATTGTTCAAAATGCAGATGTAATCTACGGTTACTATTTCCTATTGTAAATGATACTAAAGTTTTATAAAATCGTTAATCAGAATTACATTTCCAAATGGAAGAAATTCATAACATTAAAAATGGTTAAGAGATTTTTCTCTCGATTCAGAATTTTTTGCCCCAGTTAGTGTAGCAGTGTTACAAACATCGTCCGGCGGGTGAGAGTCCGACAAGCGGGATGACGACGCTTTATTCGCGAATATTCCGGAAAGACGAAACGCAGGCAACAGGAAAAACAGAGCACTTGCACAGCTAGCAACACAAGCAAACAGCAAATTACTAATAATAACAGTAATAGGACGAACAATAGCGCCCAGCGTCTAGTTGCTAACCAACTCGCAATGCGAACAAGACTCCTTCACGCTCCGAAGACGTTCGCATTCCAAAGGCTATCACAGTTGATCAACACACTCCATCTGTGATCCGAGTACGGTCCTTTTATATTCTTCCGACAGGCCGTGACGTCACATGGAATCATTTGGATAAATCCGGATCTCGGTCCCTAATAGAGATACCGAGAAAATTCCAGCATTTTTGAGGTTCCACATTTCCTCGCCAAAATGGTCCCCAAGGTCAGGAGTCCAGGTCTGGCTGCTGCCGGTCATTCCATACCTACCCCTGTAAAACTCTCTTCCCAACCATAAGACTAACATTGCTGGGAAGGGACTTCCATGTTCGTAACAGTAGCATTGCCAAGATAGCATAATAAAGATTTTATATTTGGAGACAAGATTCTATCGAAACACTGGCATGAACATTGTCCTACTGCATGCAGCGGCGTAGCAAGGGTAAGTGGCTCCCGAGCCATAATATCATTTTTCGCCCTCCCCCAGTCGTCGTCAGTGGCATAGTAATGGTAAATGGCGTCCAGGGCATGGCATTTATAACCCCCTCATTATATTTGACTTTAAAATGAGCATTAATACGCTGATATTTTGTCTCTATGGCGCCCTTAGACTGTCGCCCTGGGCATCTTACCCCCTTCCCACACCTCGATACGCCACTGGCTGCATGTAAACTCGGATCGTGGAAGTCCAATTGAGTGTCGCCCTCATAATTTGCTCAGAGTTGAATGAAGATGATTTTCCCTGTTATGTAATTTCAAATACTGTCGTAATAAAATCCAATCATTTTTGTCCCTACAGTGTTAAAAATGTATATCATATCTTTTTTCTTTAATTCAAGTACTTAAAACTTTAGTAGTAAAAATTTGTGGCACTGTGTCTTTACAGTTACACACAGTTCTAAGAATTTATTCACTCTATTTTTTTGAAAGTATGAATGCACTTCGGGTCGCTACCCTGATTAAAAAGACATGCCCTAAGCCAAGAGAAAGAGAGGAAAGGGAAAATATCGCTATTAAAATATAAGAAAATTCTATTCGATCAGATTAGAAAATAAGATAAATTATTTAAATAAATGTAAAAATTAAATGTGAATTTAAGCCTTACAAAATGTCTTAATGCACTGTATTTTCATTAAATTTTTATTTGCTTATTTACTCATTTCTCTTAATTTATTATTATTGTCTGTATTGAAGATTATTGTAACTTTTATTTTTCCCACCTTTGCTTTTGTGATTTCGCATACTAGTTCCATTTAGACATTTAAAACGAGGAGATGATTCAGATAGAAATTTAATGTTCCCGGTGAGCCCGGCTCCTTTAAAATGAAGATATAAATTAGTTGAGATCCCAATAAAGTTAAATTTTCGGGTTTGGACGGACAGGTATGAAACATCAGATTTTACAGGGCGGTGCTACAATTCCACCTTGTGTAAGAGACGCCTTGCAAAATCACCTTGAGTGACGATGTATAATCTTTCTCCGCCGGCAACTAGTGGCGTGTAGGTAAGAATATTCTCAATACAATCTACAAATTAACGACATAAACCTGCATGATGAGCGTGACTTTCATATAATTTGAAAATTAGCCGGTTCAAACGTACGAGCTCTCTGTGTAATCTTCATTTAAACAGAAAATTTCTACGAGCGCCTATTTATAGCGATTCTGGGTGCAGCGATGTTAAATTTAAAGTGCACGTGCAGATAGTATTGCTTTCAATGCAGTCTGCAAAGGAGCAACGTAATGCAGCATGCTGCACGTGACTTTCAGATAATTTGAAAATCAGCAGATTGAAACAAACGAGATTTTTCTGTGATCTCCATTGAAACAGAAACAAACTGTTAGAATTCTAGAAACAGTGTGAGGCGATGGGGGCTTAGAAGGAAAAAAGGTAGCAAATAAATAAGAATTCATCTTCATTTAATAATGAACATTATAATGATAGTATACCATATAAGTCTGACAAGCTAGATTGATTCGATTTGATTGATTTATGCATAATTTTGGAGTTATTAAAGAGCTACCGGGCTTCTTGATCCACAGTGAGGCGAGCTCGCTTGAATGCACGCGATTTTAATCAGAATCGCAAACGGAACATAAGAGCTATGTTGAACAACGCAATCAGTTGTATTTGCGTTTGTTTTGTGCCAAATGCTTATATCGGAAACCACTGCTTATTTGAAAAGAGACTGTTGTGAGGTCAGAAAGCTTTGCATTCTATCATTGTTGATCGGAAGAAGGAACAAGTGATATGATTTATTTCACACTATATTCGGCAATTAACATCTTAAACAATCAAGCCAGACGTTTTCTCCACTTTTCAGAAGTTTCTGATGGGAAAAGTGTAGAAAAAATTCATAATTATATCTGCGTGTAATTAATTCTTCATGCAGAAAAAAAGTTTCTCAAATAAGTTTCTGTATACGCCACCCTGAAATACTTCTTTTACCATTATACGAACATTAACTGAACGTTTAAATTTTAAAAGGCTTTCAAATAATGGAAAAATACTGAAAGGTATAACAATACTGGAATCGTTTTTCCTAAAGCAAATTTGCATGGTATTTTTATACAATTACCTGCAAAAATCATTCAGTACATTACTAGACACGTGCATTCTATGGCCTGTCTGTACAAGTTTGATTAGGTTCTCGCGACTGATTTGACAATGGAGACGAGAATGTATGAGACCACTATATAATTTATTTCTTTTTGTTATCGACGAGAGTGTGTTAAACACCTTTAGCAGAATTGACAGTGAAAAGTTCGTAGAGGTGGCACAGTTACGAGATCAGGTTTTCTTAAAAATGATTTATTATTAATCCAAATCATAATACTCTTCACTGGAGTAATCAAAACAAGAAAATAAGTTTAAAAGGTACTTCTCTAATACGAAAAATATTGCCAGAAAATATAACCCGATCTCGTGCACGTATATCATTCTCCCGTTATCATCTCCAACTGACAAAAAAACATGTCAACAAACCGTCACCGCAGTTGCGTATCAAAAAAAAAAAAAAAGAAAACGCGTTTTATTTGCATTCAAAGAATTGCAACCGCAGATGACTAAACGCGCACCGATCGGGTTCGAATCAACCTGAGACCATGGTATGGAATTGGAAAAATACCCAGGGACTTGACCGGATCACCGGATCCGAAAATAAATTTATTGCTAAATTTTTACAAAATGTCTAACACTTTTGACAAGAGCTTTTCACATCACCAATCTCACTACCGAAAACCTATTTACATGGTGTGAAAATATAGTAAAGAACGATAGATTGGTGACTATCATAGTCGTCTTAATGAACTTGTGAACGACAGAAGACATCGTTACAGACTAGTCATTCGTGTCCATCCGCTCTTCTGCTTTTCACTATGGATATCTGCTACATGTTATGCTAATGAATATATATATTCTTTGTTTGTTAATTTTCCTTTAAGGATACAAGGAATAATAATATTTTATCGTAACCCTTAACAGGTAGGTTCTGCCCCAGTGAATTAATGATAATAGCACGGTTGTTCTGTGTAGTTCTCCAACTGAGCATAAAAATTACAAGCAAAATCCAGGTCATTAAACGATTGCACTCATCCTAGAAAAAGATTTTTGGAATTAGAAACTAGCAAGAGCAGTCTTCGTTCTCGTGTAAAAATCTCAGTTGAGCAAGAACTCGACGCCCTCAGCGTCTGTTTAAAGTCTAATTATAGTTTGCCCTGAAAAACTCTCAAGATCAGACGATTCCTTCAGCCTCCATTAAGGGCGATTCACCATCTGTTAATCGCACGTCAGAAAACTCGTATATGTTGTCTTTTCCTTATCAGCCTACTGACTACACGGTACACCTATTTTCTACAGTAAAGTAGCTTTCAGTAAACATTTTTTTCTCTCATTTACAGTATTTCCAATGAAAAACTATTCTAGCACAGTGCCTCAGACTTTGTTTAAATTATATAAGAAAAGTTATGGATATTATGATATAGGTTTTATTTGATTACCATTAAAAAATTCCAATTGAAACTAACAAATTCCCATGCCATTGAAAAACTATTTATGCGCAATGCCAAAAACTTTTTTTAAATTCTACGAGGGAAGTCATGGATATTATGATATAGGTTTTATTTGATTATATTTAAAAAAATAGAATTGAAACTAAAAAATTTTTATACCTGATGAATAATGTTATCCAAAGAGCAGTCTCCCTCAAATTAATCTTTAATATCATAACCATCTATCTCAAATAAATCGTGCGTACGACAAATAAATAAAGAGGTTAAATGCTTTCAAACAAACCAAGCAGAACTAATGTATAAAAATTCCAATTCGTTCCATAAATGCGTTAACTCCCTGGACCATAACGCATTATTTATCGTTATGCATCGAACAAAATATTATGTTATCAGTCCTGCGCAAAGATCTCAGTGTTGGCGTCGTGAAAGAACCGACAATCAAACCATGAAGACAGGAAATTCAGGCTGATCAAAACATTGTAAACTATCAAAAATATTTTTTAAAAATTTAAAATTTTCGTTAAATGTCTACAAAACGGTGAAATAAATTCAGAAACCTTGTGAAAAAACAAATTGTGGAATATTGCATATAATATATGCAATGAACCGAAAAGCCGCCTTATCATACTTATGTTAAGCCCTTTCAAAACGAATTACCCATCAGTTTTCAATGCTCTACCTTTTGAGGCTGAAAAGATAATAATAAGAAATCTTTGAGATTAAGCAAACATTCCTCTACAATATTTAAAAATGATTATTAATAAATATATTTACTATTTATATTCATATTTAAATAATATTTATAATAACTAATTTTGAAATATATTAAAGATAAAAAAGTAGAAAATAAGAATGATAAAAGTTCTTCAGACATACCTTTTTATTTGTGTACTATCTTTTTAGTGTTGATCAAATTCACTACCAGATGGCGTCTCAGATATGGAATCAAAATTTAATTTAAATTAATCGATTAATTGACCTTTAAGTTCAGAAAAATATTAAAATCTTGTATTGTCGTCGGGGGAAGACAACTGAACAAAATGTGACATATCGGGAACTGAGTAGAAAACCGATTACAAAATTCCATCATGACAAAAAAATGAAATGAGGTAAGTTAAAGCATTTAATAAATGTCCTAAGGATCAAAACTTCTTGACCAAAAAAGACCTTGCATTCTGAAGCCTATGCCCTAGCATGCTACGGAAATAATTTTCAAATCATCGAGCTACTCATTGCGAGTTTAATGATCCGAAATGGAACTCTACAACCGTACAGTTGGGTTTGCTGAACTTCCTTTACACATGTCAGGCTTGATCTTCTTTACGTTACAATTTTGGGAAACGTCGGCATCATAAATTGGAGAGAGGAATGGATCCGTAAACTGCAGTCGCTTGATTGATTGCCAGGGGTTCATGCTTTTGTATTGGAAAACACGCCAGAAATAAGGTCAAAGAAGTTAGTAAGGACCTTCGGAACATTTAAATGCATGTTCTTTAAAGTTACAAATTGTTTTGAAACCTGTTTCCAGACCTTCTGTTTTAAGCTGGTCATCAATAAATTCCCTGTTCCATAGCAAAAGTTGATGAAGCAAAAAATAAGGTGAATATTTCATGTAGCGGTTCAGTGAGAGCGTCTATTGTTTGATTTTTTTCATTTATGAAAATATATAGGGCATAAATTTTCAAAGGCAGGTTGTATCCTCACTCACCTTTTGGATTTTCATTCAAAAGATGAAGGATAAGCTTAAAATCTATCGCTACAGCAGTGAAAGAAAAGAGTTCCTTAACTATTACCCCGTTCTTATTGGGCGTGGTTTATAATTTCGTCCATTAAAGGATTAAAATGAGAAAAATAATAACCATGTTTTTATTAATGCACTAAAAAGTAGAAAATATTTTTATCAAAAATATGGAGTTCAAAACAAATTCGTAAAAGCGTGAGTTCTGATCGAAATACTCTAGGTAAATTGTGATTTTAATCATGTATATAATATATATTTAATTTTCAATGAATATTTAAGAATTTTTTTATGATATTCATTGCTTCGTATGAATTTATTTTCAACGCCTCGTGACTTTACGATTTTGTTTTGACCTCCATATTTTTTTATAATAAAAAAGGATTACTATTTTTTTTGTTTTTTTTACTCTAATCAAAAAGCATTTTGAATATCTTTTATTAGTTTCTACTTTTAATTCTTTAATGAGTATGGAATCCTGTAGCAAGTCCTAATGGAATCCTAAAAATTCGTACTAGATGGCGTCTCAGATATGGAATCAAAATTTAATTAAAATCAATCTATAATGGAATCCTAAAAATTCGTACTAGCTGGCGTCTCAGATATGGAATCAAAATTTAATTAAAATCAATCTATAAGTGATAATTAATTTCCCAAAAGATTAAAATGTTGTAATACATCGGAAGCGCACAACTGTACAAGATTTCAGAACTCTAGCAGGACCGAGTGAAGTTCCTCTCATAAATTCCATCTCCTCGACATAGAAGAAAGTTAAATAACAGCGATTAAAAATACTGTCATAATGGACCTTATGCACCCTTTGGGTTCGAGAGTATTAAAAAACAGCTGTGGAGTAATAAACAAAACGATCGGCCTGCAAGCGACTCAGAAATAAAAGCAGTTCTGAGTCAGCTGTTTAAGACTGACCAATGGCTGCCTCCGGCAGGTCACGTGTCGGAGGATGTGACGTCACATGAATAAGGTCCATTGTTCTCCTAAGCATCTTATTCGTTACTTCGAATAATTTTACCTGCTTTAATTCGCTTCACTACCTAATCCAGTTTTGAAAACCACTTTTCATCAAGTAACTATAAGCCACTTGCAAATTGAATTTTACGATCCAGTCGAAATTACGAGATGACACAAAAATGATCATAATGTGAAGTAAAATGAATTCGAATGATAGAAATATGATGTAGTTTTTGGCTGGATATACATACATTCAATAAATAGGATTACAAGAACCCCACCCTTCTAGTAATTGATCAACTGTCTTTCGCAATTCGTTCTGAATTTATTTCCCTTAAAAATAATAATAACTTCAACTGAAACCAAAAAACACCAAACAAGCGATGCATTCCTTAGAAGAGAAGATTAAGTACTTAATTCCATCTTTAAAACGTTCCGAAAGTAAAATAAAAATTATTTTATGAGTTAACTTAGTATATGTGACAAAAATCAAATATGTCTGAAAGAAAGTACCTTCGAATATTTGGATGAAGTAAAATTTGTTTTATTAAAATGCACTATTCTGAATTAAATAATAAAGCAACTAGAAAAGCATTAACATTTGGAAGGAACTATTCTTAATATTTCCTGCATCGTAATGCATAAGACAAATTTTATAGACTTAAGTCCGACATCGTCAACGGTTGTGCAGACATATTGCTTGTTTATTGCAGATATGTGCCGATCCCTTTTAACTTGCTAAGTCAGCAGGCATGGGAAACATCGTCTGCTACAAGGATCATCAATCTAATCACTGAAGCTTATGCTTAAGGAAATGGAACAGAACCAATGTCGCATTTCAAAATTCGTTTACTAGAGCAATGTTAACCCTTAAGTGCTCCGTATTGCTTAAAGCAACATAGCCAATTTCGTCTTTTAAAATCTTGAGAAAAAGACTGAAGCTCTAATGCCTGTTGTTGCCAATAGAATAGATGTCGAAAATTTTATTAAATCAACTTACAACTTATAAATGGCAGCCCGAGTGCTGATAAAGACTGAATCTTTTTTGCTGTGTTTGTACGCTTGAGAATACCATATTTTATTGCGCAATGTTGAAGGAAATTTCTAATCCGTATAATTTGATCTTAAAATTCATCTGTGTTTAATTTTATAGAATTTTATGAAGGATAGCTTTTTCCTCAACTAAAGCCCAGTGTTGTCGATTGGTAACAAAAAGTTTTTTTAGCCGTAAACCATACTTAAAACAAAATAAGATTTTTTTAAGTATTTTCCCCATGTTTTATTCAAGAAATGAAAGTCAGAAAACATTTTAAAATAAATTTTTTAAAAGTCGAGCAATTAAGGGTTAAATGTTTGGGTATATTTTATTCCTTCACACTGCAAAACAAGCAGGATGAATCCAACGTTATAGTTATCCAGTTATATTTTAAATATACCAGTAGACATAAAAGAAAGAATTAAATAACTACTACAAATGATATCTCTATATACAGGGCGATTATAAAATCACTATACATTTTCTGCATGAACAAATTTTATTTCACACTATACCATATTATGGTGACCTACATCCCTTGTCAATCATAAATCCAACACATTTCGATGTAACTTGGCATATACTCTACTGTAGACCGAAACGCTCTCTCCAGCGGTACCACCAAAGAGTGCAATTTTATATCAGCGAGTATTTGTAAGATGAATCAAGAAGTGCATTGAAATGAGATTACATTAGTAAATGCACACGTACATAAATAATGGATGCGGAAATGTTCAATCTGTCCATAACAATATTTGTTCTAGGTCCCTACAATATCGGTATAGAAAGGTTTTACTGTATTAGTTGAACGTTTAAGCATGAACATTTCAGCTACGCTTCGCAGGTATTCTTATTCATCCATATTATACGGGTATGAGCATTTTATTCTCAAAGTATACCCACATGAATAAATATAGTCTTAAGATCATGACATGTTCCTTGAAATTCTTTACATTCCGACGACATTTTACAATTTCAAAGACAGATTTTACAGATTTTTCTTCAACTATAGCAATTTTTATCTCCATATCTATAATTCGCAAAGACACTTAATTTACAATTGCCGATCTTCGACAAAAAGAAAGAGAAAATGAATAGTCTTGAATCGGCTAACTTTCGGCTCCCTAATTGCAAGCTTCGCTGTGTTTCTGTTGTGTCTTTTTGGCACAATGCACTTTCACTAAAATGCTTTGTACCTTCCAGGAAAGCTCAAACTATCAAAACAATACTTCTGGCAGCCCGCGGAACAGAATGAACTGTTGTGACATCCTTTCTAAGGTTGTGGCATGGCATCGTTATTTTGTATGTGAGATCGCCAAAGCCTCGAAGCCAACGGTGTGTTGATAAACGGAAGAATAACAAGGGCGTGTGCAAAGCTAACTCCAAACCGAGCTCCACTGCGATTTTCAGATATGACAGATAGATTATAGCCCGGATGGCGTTTGCTGCTATTGCAGAAAATGCGAAAAGATTTCTTTTGTTTTACTAGGTGCAAAATAAAAGTAGGTCTTTGTAAGTATCATATATTTATATATTGGGTTATCATTTTATATATTTTGCAGTACAAATTCGGAACTCTTTTTTGTTCGAAGCATTTTTAAACTGTATAAAGGGACTTTTTTCCCGTTCATTCACTAAATGTTTTGAATAGCTCTCGCTTTAACCCTTTGCACTCGAGAGGTGACTCTCGGTCACCATTCTAGACGATGCATCATTTTGACGTTTCTTGATTCCGATGGTTAAAAAACAACCTGCAAAGTTGTAAGAAGTTGCAGAATAATTTTTCAGGAATAATGAACTTACGCGAACATACATTTTACGTTCCAAAGCAATAATATGAGCTCTTGTAAACAAGTGAATAATTGTGCATCTAATTACTTTCCCGAGTCCAAAGGGTAAAGTTTTATGGCTTACCCGGTGTTGCTCCGGATGAAAATATTTTGATGTCTTTTATTAAGTATTCACTCTTCAAATAATTGTCACGAAACCTTCTCTAGAACCTCATTTATGTTCAGTATTTATGAACAAAATTTCAAGTACTTATAACAAAGGTTATAGACAGACAGACGGATTATAGCCCGGATTGCGTTTGTTGCAAAATGTTGAAAATTAGAAAAGATTTTTTTTTTTTACTAGGTACCAAAATAAAAGTAGGTCTTTGTAAGTAAGGGTTTTAATTTTATACATTTTTGCAGTACAAATTCGGATCGTTTTCGGTTAGAAATTAAGGTTTTAGGTAGATTCCTTATAGGAAGTCTGCCTATTGCAATGATTCTCATAACACGACTTCCGGAAAATTTCTGCAGATCTTCACCGATCATGACCCCTAGAACTCAAAACCACCCTTCGTTAAAAAGTTTATATATGTAAACGCTTTTTCCTATGCTATCTTGTGAACACGATAACTGAAGTAATTTTGATTTAATTTTAACCAGCGTTGGTTATGTTGTAAGGATAGTGAAAATCTCGGTCGAGTTCGTATATGGGCTATCCAGCTCAAAGGGGGTGGAAATTTTCATTTTCCAAAGAAATTTAAAGAAAGAAAAGAAAATTTAAATTAGACGAATTATTGCCTTATCATAACGAACATTTTTTGAATTTAAACTTTTTCGATAGCTGCAATTGCTTAGAAGTTATGAGCTGAAAAGTGATTTGCCCTCCCTTCCCTCCTCTCCCCCAATTTAAAATATCTTTCAACATATGCATGTTACCACTTGTTGGAAAGCTCTCGTCATTTGTAGTCTCTTCCACCCTCTTTCATTCATGTAACTCTAATCCTTATGAAAATAGAGGGCGAAATGTTCTTTTCCTTATATATCCGGACTTTTCATTTTCCCATAATTCCCTTACGAATGAAGATAGAAAGAAAATTCAAATTAGGCGAATTATTGCCTCTTTATAATATACAACTTTTGTGTTGAAACTTTTTTGATAGCTACAATTGCTTAGAAATTATGAGCTAAAAATCAATTTTCAATCCCCTCCCCAACTGCTTATTGACCGATAGCTCTGTTACGACTCAAGATAGAAAAAAATTTCAATTAGGCGAATTATCATCTTATCATAACTGACAACTTTTATACTAAAAGTTTTTTGCCTGCTAGAATTGCTGATAAGTTATGAGCTGAAAAGCGATATTCAATTCCACCCCAATTTATCATTTCCCCATAGCTCCGTTACGATTGAAGACAGAAAGAAAATTTCAATTAGGGGGATTATCACCTTATCATAACAAACTACTTTTATATTGAAAGTTTTTTGACAGTAAGAATTACTTAGAAGTTATGAGCTCTCGTCAGCCGCATTCACTTCCACTTTTTATACGTTTAACAAGTCGATATACCTGGCTTTGCTCCGGATTAAAATGTTTTTATTTTTTCATTAAACGTTTTCATGTTTAATATTTTTTATGTAAAATTACTATTGTATATATATTATAATACATTTTACCCTTCCTGATCGGAAACGTTTTTAATTAAAATAAGAATATCAATTGAAACAAACGATTTTTAAAAACAGCCGTTTTCTCCATAAATTATTATTTGTTATACAGGTACTTCACATTTTGTTAACGATTTCTAAAGTAAAAGAAAGGTTTGAATGAATATTTTGAAGCAATTAAATTAACTAGTTAATTATTCATTAATTTAAAGAATTAAAATAAATAAATCATTATTTGGTCCTGATATAAATTGTTAATCGTCTATTTTTAAAATTTTCTTTTAGCATTCGTCCAGAATTCTGTGAATGTATTCTGACAACTATATATATTCGTATTATTCTTGTTCTACAACAATAAAGAATAATGGTACGAATTCTGTATAAAATTAATTTTGAAAGAATATTAAAATGAGAGCAGCAAATTTATGGAAATGAAAGATATCGCGGAGAAACGCCTTGCTTAATTTTTAATTAAGTGAAATTTCAAGCAACTTTTAGGCTTTGAAAAGATGAAGGTGACATTTCTCTTTTCTTGTGACATTTCTCTTTTCTTAAGTAAAAAGTGCACAAAGTTTGGTTGAAATCAGTCCATTAGTTTAGTAGGAGATGTAGAACATACATACATAGCCACAATGACTTTTATTTAAATTAAGATAATTATTAGATAAATATAAAATTAAGATTACTGGCAAATAGTATGAGCCATGAAAAAGGTTTTATTGAAGATTTTGTTACAATTAATTATTTAATTTTAATCAAGTAAATAGTTAATTTGATAATTAGTTAATTTGACAGATTACTCTAATTTGATATTTAACTAAACATGGCGGGGGCAAGATTTTTTAAATAAATTCCATATAAAATAGCCAAAAAAGATTGATATTTAAATAAGAGTCCACTTTATCCTTTTTGATATTGAAAAATAACTCCTTAACTTTAAAATTATTTTGAGATTTTCTGTATGAGTATTTGGTTTTAAACGTCGATGGAGATTTAAATTTACTGTTCAAATTGGCTGCATTCATATCCTATACTTTAAACACACGTATTAAATTTGCCACTCACAATGTTTAATAATTTTTATTCTCTTGTATGCTAAGAATTTAGTGACTATTATCTCTGTAACCAGGGAGTTCTCTAAATGAGCCCATTTTAGTAGTATTTAAATGTTTCGTGACATGTGATTTTACCATATGACAAAGTAATGTTCGTACAAATATATGGTAACCTAGATTAAATAAATTAATTTTTAAATCTATAGTCTTTTTTTATTCGTGTCAAGAGTCAATTTCTTGTTACTGTATCAGATAGGCTGGCTTAATGTTATCTAGGAGATATTTGCACTGCTGAGATGTTTAATTCTTTACTAGCTGTTACCCGCGGCTTCGTGCGCGAAGAATTTGAATTATTCTTTTTTTTTAATTCACGAATGTAAATGTTTTGTTGCATTTTGAAAGGGGAAAGTAAAAGTTCTGACGGAGATAATAATTAATTGGACGACTGACAGGAGTGTACAGTACATGTATGCTGATATAGTTGTGTAAATTGTTTATCTATTCTAATATACTTTTGTATACCACATTATTTGCACGGATGTAGAGGTTGTGAGGGCTGGACACACGTGAACACGCCATGTATACTTGCCCATGCGAAAAATATGGTTTTTCCAAATGTACATCTGCCACTTTCAGTATCTGGCCCTGAGCCTGGCAAATGACATTTTTAAAGGGATTTGTTGCCTTCTGGACTGAAAAGATAAATCCTTCGGCATTATCGGAAGGCGTGGAATTAAAATACTCTCTCTTCTCCCTATATCAGTCATAACAGTAGCTTTCATGACGTTTGGACCTTGGTGTGTAATTTGCGATCGTGTGCCATTGCGCAGTCTCGGTATATCGAGGTTGCGTATTAGTAGTACTGGCACACCGGCATTCAATCTCGGCTTGTCGGAAGGTGCCCTGACAATTCTAAGATGTTGAAGAGCTCTACAGTATATGATGTTCCTTGTTAATGCCCATTACCGTATCTACAGATGGATATTCTGTAATACCTCACTGTGAAAGTTAAACAAAACATCGAGAGAATAATTCACTAACGTCATTGGATCACTGTGTAACCGCATTAAAAGCTGCAAATGCTACGACAACAGGAAACCGGAAGTGTAAAGTCTCCTTTTTTGTTAATGGTCAAAGAAAGCAATATTTTCTTATATTAACTTTAACACTGGCAAAAGCCCGCGCGCGAAACAGTAATTTGGCTTGAATTTATTTCTATAAGAATAAAAAGACTTGTTAGAAATTACGTTACAAAAATATTTTAAAACCTTAATAACAATCAGAGAAAACATTTCATCGCAATGTAATTAATAGCATTAAAAAGGTCATTTTCTGGTCTTTAAAATGGCATAAAAATAATTGTTGTCTAATAAAGATTTCAGAAGTTATTGTCAAAAAACGTCTAAGCAATAGGCTTAAAAGCGGTTAATGTTCGTTATTTAATTAAATATCTTAAGAACTAATTAACTCTGAAAGTTGAAAATAGCACCTTGTGTGTAAATTTCATGTCGCTAACGTTCACTGTTTAGGAGGAGTTCTTGTGACCGACCAATCGACCGACAGACAGACAGATACATGTAATTTCTGCCTTGTTTTATAGATATTTATAAACATAAGCAAAATTTTCAGAAATAAAGATAAATTAGTTCAAAGTCTAACCGTTTCCTAGCAGCGAAGCAGGTATAAATTTGTGTTATTTCAAAATCGTCTGGACGTAAAAAATTATTAAACTTTAAAAAATGAATAAGATTTGAAGGAAAATGTCACAGAAATGAAATTAATATCATTGAAAAGGTAAACTTTTTACCTTTAAGATGGTATACAAATAATTTTTATCGCACTATTTGTTCCGAAGTTACAGCGGGAAAAAGGATTACGTGATAGTTGATTTTAAAAATAATTTATTCCACATGTTTTTGCATTCCTGAAGGATCACGTGACAGTTTATTGAAAAATAAAAATCTTCATCGCGAATCGCGGAGTCAACGGGCTTTCTTTGTTAACTATTTTTAATCTGTAGTCAAAAATAATTAATTTACCGTGATTTCACCTAGCCTATGTCCGTTCTTGGGTTTCAAGCTACAACTGTGCCAATTTTCATCCAAATCGGTTTTGTGGTTTGGTCGTGAAAGCTTAACAAACAAACAGACAGACAGACACACTTTCGCATTTATTATCTTACTAGCTGTTACCCGCGACTTCGTGCGCGAAGAATTTGAATTATTCTTTTTTTTAATTCACGAATGTAAATGTTTTGTTGCATTTTGAAAGGGGAAAGTAAAAGTTCTGACGATTGATAATACTTAATTGGACGGCTGACAGGAGTGTACTGTACATGTATGCTGATATAGTTATGTAAATTGTTTATCTATGATGATATACTTTTGTATACCACGTTATTTGCACGGATGTAGAGGTTGTGTGGGCTGTACACACGTGAACAGACCACATATAGTTGCCCATGGGAAAAATATGGTTTTTCCAAATGTACGCCTGCCACTTTCAGCGTCTGGCCCTGAGCCTCTCAAATGATATTTTTACAGGGATTTGTTACCTTTTGAACTGAGATGATAAATCCTTCGGTGTTATCGGAAGGCGTGGAATTAAAACACTCTCTCTTCTCCCTATATCATTCATAACAGTAACTTTCACGACGTTTGTACCTAGGTGTGTAATTTGCGACCGTGTGCCATTGCGCAGTCTTGGTATATCGAGGTTACGTATGAGTAGTACTGGCACACCGACTTTCAATCTCGGTTGTCGGAAGGTGCCCCTGACAATTCTAAGATCTTGAAGAGCTCTACAGAATATGATGCTCCTTGTTAATGCCCATTACCGTATCTACAGAAGGATATTCTGTAATATCTCACTGTGAAAATTAAACAAAACTTCGAGAGAATAATTCACTAACGTCGTTGGATCACTGTGTAACCGTATTAAAAGCTGTAAATGCTACCACAACAGGAAACCGGAAGTGTAAAGTCTCCTTTGTTGTTTATGGTCAAAGAAAGCAATATTTTCTTATATTAATTTTAACACTGGCAAAAGCCCGCGCGCGAAACAGTAATTTGGCTTGAATTTATTTCTATAAGAATAAAA